>JARVJO010030848.1:0-11005 GCA_031762555.1 Cynodonichthys magdalenae | reverse complement strand
AGATAGATAGATAGATAGATAGATAGATAGATAGATAGATAGATAGATAGATAGATAGATAGATAGATATTTTTATTGTCCCCAAGGGGAAATTTGTCTTGGACATCATACACCAAACAAAGCTACAGGTAATATAATTATCCATAACTGTTTTAATAAGACAGAAACTGTAAATGTCATAAATGAATAAACAATATAAAACATTTTATTTTCAATTAAATGGCTTTTTATTAATATTTATTTACTTCAAATAGCAAAACCAATGAAAAAGTGTTTTATTTTGTGGGTCCAAAACTGATAATTTGGGAACCATTAAAAAGATTATGAAAAACAAAACAAAGAAAAAACAAATATGAAACATTATATCTTTGATGAAATTAGTTTCAACTGAGTCCACTTTATTAATAGTAAGCTTCTATTTTTTTAATCTTACTAATGTGATCAGCTGTGTTGTAATAATGTTTTTTCTGTGCTATTAAAAACACACAACGCAAGTAATTATTTTGTACAGTTTTAAAAGGTTTATCTACAAATTCACAACAAAATGAACCACAATGTAAAAAAAGTATTATTTATTTATTTATTTATTTATTTATTTATTTATTTATTTATTTATTTATTTATTTAACAGCTTTAACACAAAAACCTTTAATTTAATAAAAAATAGATAAATTACCCTGAATGCCAGAAATAAATCAACAAAACTCCCAATTTAAACAACAAAAAAGCAACAAAAAATAATCTCTATCTTGGAATCACAACACTTGCCCTGATGAGTAACAATATATGACACAGTTTTATTATCTCAGTAGAAAACATTTTCCGAGTTTCGACTCTAATCATTATCTTTCTGACAAATGATTCAAAGTAAATAAGTACAAAACAAGTCAACAAATAAAAAAAAAAAACATCAGACAAAGATTGTAAAATATCTTCCTGAATATTTACTGATAAGGATAGGAGCAGATAAAGGCCTGAGGCTCCCAGCAGGTAAAGTCATTAAACTTCCCATTTCCTGGATAAAAAGATAAAAAAAAAAAAATCAGGAAACAAATATATGTAAAATTTAAAAATGTAAATGAAGGAAGGAAGATAACAGGAAGACAAACAGGGGAAAAAATGAGGGATAGATGAAAGAACAGGAAAAAGAAAAAGAATGGAAGAGAAAATGACAAAGGACAGTTTGGAGGGAAGAAAGAAAGAAAAAAGGATATAGGCAGATATGAAAAAAGATAGAATGAACATATATAAAGAAGCAAAGAGGAAGGAAAGAAGAACAAAAGTAAAAGAATAATTGTACCAAAATCCAGCACTTCCACACAGTCCTCCACTCCAGCTGTGTTGTTTGGTTCTCCTGACAACCAATCATCATAAGTCCACCTGGATCCATCCAACCAGACAAACCGGTGGTCCTGCCAGGCGAAATAAAACCACAACAAAAACATCAATCGTTTCTACTCAAATGTAACTTTAAAAACCGTCTCCCTGACTGAAAATACTCACATCCAGTCGTCGCCCTCCCACCCAGGTGCGAGTGTAGCCTCCGTTCTGCGTCAGGATCAGGTTCATCACCTGTCGGTGGGCAGAGGGGCTAGTGATGGAGGCCAAGTGACCCCCAGAGAACTGTTCCTGACAGAAAAACTTCAGGGAAAGCAGACACAATGAAACATGGGATCATTTTAAATCTCTGCCGTGTTTCCTGATGAGTAATAATACAACAGTACCTCAGCATCAGCATAATTCTTTGCTGCTTTGAAGAGCTGGTAACACTTTCCATCTATGAACATGCCAGGACAGTTGCTCCCTCCTGTGGCTAAAAGGCAAAAATACAACCTTTTTAAACAATGTTGATATATTTTAAACATAAAAACCTACAGATTTCTCTGATCTAATAAATTATTATGATTAATAATGATTAAATTATGTGAATATTTACATGATATCTTAATGTTAAAGACTCTCAGCAATAATAAATTACTATGGCTGATATGATAAATCTTTATTAATGATAAATGTACACATTATTTCTCAGATCTTCATTTAATAAACTCTAAAAACAGGATTCACAATAGTTGGAGTTTGAAGCACACACCTTGCTTGCTCACTGTAAACAGAGCTTGTTGTCTCACTCCAAGCTGAAGATCTTCGTCTTCCTCTGATCCCTCTCTAACAAACATCATCTGGGCCTCTTCGTCTGGGAGGTAGCTTTCTGACAGCTGCTCCTCATCCTCAACAGGAATTGGTTCTGCTTCTTCCATCATCTCCGGCTCGACCTCCATGACTGGTGGTTCATCTAAAACATCCCTTTTCCTCAGAAACTCTTCCTCAACCATATCCTCCTCTTCTTCTTCTTCCTCTGGCAAAGTTCCAGCAACAAAGTCTTCTTGTCTGACGGACATCTCTTCAGATGACAGCTCCTTCTGGTTTACCTCCTCTTCCAGGTCATCATCTTCATCATCATCATTAAGTGGCTCTGACTCCATCGTCTCAGCAACATTTTTCATCATGGCTGGGTGAGCATCATGTGGCTCCTCAACGTCCGGCTCCACCTTCACCTCTGATTCCACCTTAAGATCATCAGGCTCCAGTTCTTCAACCTCAGGCTTCACCTCCACCTCTTTCTCCACCATATTTAACTCCTCCTTAACTTCTGATTCCACCTTAAAGTCAGGTTCAGCTTGGAGCTCTTCCTCCACCTCTGGTTCTGTTTTCTCCACCTTGACTTCTGGTTCTGCTTTGACATCCGGTTTCTCTTCATTCATATTTTCTTTCAGCTTCAGGTCCTCTGGAGTCCGAGCATTTTTATCAGAGCTGGAACTGATCTGTGGTGCAGGATTCTCCACCACCACATGACCCTGCACAGGCACCCGGTCTCCCAGCAGAGGGTTCTGGTCTTCATCAGGATGCTGAAGCACATCGGGAAGCAGTACTGGCACTCCTAAAGCCACTGCAAAGAAAAAAAAAGGATTAATTAAAGCACTCATTTCTTTGTATTTTGCTTTTAGAAAGCAGAGTTTTTGTAATCTTTTTAATAAAGTTTTGTTCTTTGGGTGTTTTGAAGATCTTTCTAAGATTTTTATTTTAAATTTGGTTAATTTTTCCACTCATTTTTAGTCCAGTGGGCTACAGATTCTGATTGATGTGACAAAGACAACCGATTGCCTTTTCTTTAGTAGAAACTATGAAACCCATTTTGACATTTTGATCAAGATCATATTAAAGATTACAATAACATCTGGCTCCTTCAAAGCAAAATCATCTGAACATGTTCACATAAAGAGTAAATCACTTTTAAAATTTTAAGTCACTTTTTTGAATAATGAGTTTGATCCCTCATTTCTCTAAGAGGGTATCTGGTAAGTATTTTTATTAAACTGCAAATATGTTTATTCTGACAATAAACTATATAGATAAATGACTATAATAGATTATGATAAATAACAGCATCTGCCATAAAAATGTACTGGAAAGGAAACAAAAGAAGCTCTAAAAAAGTGACAAAAATCCTTAATTTTGCATAGAATTTTAATAAATAAATGTCTTACCTGCGAGGCTGAGTGAGAGCAGCACTACCGTCTTCATCTTGATCTTTACAATTATTTTCAGGATTGAACTTGTGTCGTCGTCTCTTCTTATTGTTTTTATCTGTTGTGTTCTTCGGTTTTTATTAGGAGCACTGGTTCGGCCCTTTTTTTATCTCCACATTCTCTATAAGTCATAAAGCGTGACTCTATCCTCTCATCTTATCTTGACTAACATTTTCTTGTATTTCCTCTTGGCGTTTGTTCAGTCAGGATTATTGGGTGGAATTGTCACACTGGTTAATCTGAAGAAGTAAAATTCCTTCCTGATACAGACATGCAGACTGTCAACACGAAGTCGTTATTTTTACTCACAAAAACAGCAACAAAAAGAAAATCCTTTTGATTTAAACTTGTCAAACAATCTGTCCTGTTGCATCTCAGTAATCCAGGTAGAAAAAAGGAAGAAAGAAAAAAAAGAAAATATTTTAGTAGGTCCTCTGGACGAGTTCTTCTTTAATGAAAATTTTTTGTCTCTCCTCCAAGAGACTTCTTCAGTTGTCAAACAATCGATTTACTGATAAACAGGACTCTGGACTACAAAATAAGAACAATAATTCGTTTCCTCTCATCGGTAACGTCAGCTCAGGTCCAGACAGTTTTATTATGTTTTGAATTTTAGCTGTAGTAAATGCTAAATTCTGAAATTAGCTGGTTTATTAGGTAGATAATTTAAAAACAACCAGGCAAAATAACATTTATAAAAAAAGAAATTCCCAGAGATGCTAAAAAATTCAAGCAAGGAGGTTCAAGCATTAATCTGTGAGGAATCATCAGCTGATAAGATGAGCAGCTTGAAATTTGAACATTTAACTGCAATTTTGACACAAAATCAGAAGAAAAACCACCTCAGGTTTTTAATGTTTGGCCTTTAGTACAGTTCTGATTTGTTCACTGTTTGAAACCAGCCAGGTGTTTACACTTTAATGTGAGTGTTGTAATTTTGTGTTCTTATTAGTAGCTGATACATTTTAAAACTAAATTTAGATGATCTTTTATATTATTGCTACTTTCCTATTTTTGCCCATGTTCGTGTCCTCTTTCTTTGTTAAGTCTATTTATTTATAAATAAACATGCTATAGAATAAATTTCCATTTCCTTGAAGGCGCTCTACAATTAATGATAATGATTGACATTGTTTGATCAAAGTTCAAGGTGAGCAGGTTTACTGCAGCTATCGAGACGGAAATACAGTCAGATTTGCAAAGATAACTCCAAGTTTTACTGTTTTATTTTTTTTGCTTAAAGGAACCAAATGAAATATCTAAAAGGAAACCATTTAAAAGTGTAAATCTGATTAAAACAAATTAATCTTAAGGTGTTTAATCAGTGGGTTAAGTGTAAAGCTTGCAGATTTTACATGTGAAATCTGACTATTAAAGCTGTAAAACTCATTTTCTGCTTAGCTTGAAGTTATAACTGGAGTTTAAAATAGAGATAGGATAAGATGTCTTGTTTACTTTTTCTCAGGTTTGTTGTGTTTTGTGGCGGTGCAGGGTGAGGAGCGCAGCTGCTTACATGATGACTGAAGCTGCACAGTTGTGCCAGTTTTTAAAATCACTTCTTCTTGGACATTTCACACGAGGAACTTTATCTTGTTTATGTAAAACATGTCAAGTGAGCTGCAGTCTGTGTGTGTATGTGTGGCCATGTCATACATGACATCAGTGTGTCCTGCTCAGAGCGAAGCAGCTGGGACCGCTGATTGTGAACAGGTGCGGCAGCAGAGGTTTGGGTAGTTTGTGTTTCACTGTCCCTCTCTTTATGCGTGTTTGTGCACACGTGTCTGTGTGGATGGCTTATCTGTGCGTCCCCGTGTGTGCATGTGGCCACAAGTGGAAGCATGTGTGCACATTAGCGAGAGCGAGCAACAATGCAGTGTTGTGCAGGCGCTGCTGGTTAGAAACCTAATAGCCAAGGACACAGAGGCTCAGCGGCAGCTGTCCCAGCTCTGCACCTCCTCTGACACTCGTCAGTGTTGACACATGGGCTGACCCTGTCACAGCCTTTACATGCACATACTACTAATAGAAATACTGAATACACATAAAAAGAGAACAAAAATATGTTTGACAACACAAAACTCTACAGCAACATATCCATGAATGCAGTGTTTCAAACTAACATAAATAAACTGCTGAACACCTTACATTTTTTATGTTAATGCACACACTGTGAAAATATAGGATTATTAAACTGGTATAGTTTGTTTTACTTGATCTATAATGAACAGCTAATATCTTACCTGTTGTGGATAGAGCTCCTAAGTTTGGAGAAACAGTTTAATTCTGCCGGCTGACAGGTAGTCTGAGCAGGACCAAAAACAAGTGGATTTGCCGTCATTTCAAACCACGAGTGTCCAGTCCTGGTCCACCAGGGCCACTATCTTGCAGGTTTCTCTGCTTCTACACACCTGGTTTGACTGAATGATTAACTTCTTCTGCAGAACTTGAACAGTAATTCAATCACTGAATCAGGTGAGTTGGAGCAGGGAAACCAGTAAAATATGCAGGATGGAGGCCCTTGAGGACCAGGATTGGACGGCCCAGTATTAAATAAACTTTAATCTGAAAAAATAAAAGTCATAGAGGTTTATGCAAAGGCTTTTTGTATAAACCTTTACATAACTGTCAATTTCACATTTTTTTGAATGTAGATCACAGAAATCCACTCCCATTTTTCATACATTTTAAGCTTTATTATCTCATATCATATTACCTGCCCATGTTTGAGTGAGTGCATTCTGTGTTTTCATTTGTCATAGAAAACACAGAAATTGCTGTAATCAAGCCAGTTTTACAAATTTGGAGATAAAATCTGATGTGGTAGTCACTGAGAGTCATGAGACTGTGCATATTGTTTTAAGTTTTGACCAAAAGAGACATAATTCTGTCATTTCTCAATATAACGTGGTCTTATAGTTTAAAACTGTGGCATGTAGGAGGCAGGTAATATGCATTCTTCATTTAGTTAAGTAAGCACGAACAAAAAGACAGCTTTATTTAATTTTATGGAAGTAATTTGATCAAATTTGATATAATTTTCTGTTTTTCTGACTGTCATTGTTCTCATTAGTCTAACAACAGGTTAACACTCTGCTGCCTCCTCTGTGTGTTTCTGTTGCATGCACGCTCGCCTCCCTCGTGCCAGTTGTCCAAGTGAAGGGAGTAAGGGAGAGAAGGAGGGAGAAGAAAAGAAAAACTGTGAGGGAGTTGAAACTTTTCACCCCTCAGAACCCACAGTTATCTTCCAGAGCTCAGGGCGGAACCGAACTCCAGAACACGATGAAGATGCTGGCGCTGCTTCTCCTCATCATTGTTTTTCACAGTAAGAGATTTATTCTTCCCTGTTCACACACATAAAGAGCGATAAAAGAAAATCAAACAATAGAAATAATTAAAATAATCTTTATTTGACATCTGTTCAGTAGTTGGGCTTTTGAAATAGTTCCATGTTTGTTTTAAAGTGTTATGACACTTTTTCAATACGCAGTAAATTGTAAATAACTGCCAGATATTAAGTTATTTATTAACAAGACATTTTATGGCTTTTTTACATAAAAATAAGCAAAAAAATTCCAGGTGAAGGTTTAATTATGTTCACAGACGCTTTAAAATAAGATTTTCTAACTGATTTATTACTTTAAATACTGCTAATCTTTTGTTTAATTGAAACCTTTATGTTAGGGGAACTTTTAGAAGATTAATTACAAACAACTAAACTAATTAATATGAAAGAAAATTTGATTTAATGTGTGAAAACTTTAGTAGCTACAGTATTAAGTTTTTTTGTGCAAATGGAAGTTTTGCTTAAATGCATTCAAATGATTTACACTGACAACTCTTGAATCTTTCCATTTGAGCCTTGTTCATTTTATTGATTAATAGTGTGTGATTGAGCTTGTGCAGACCCCCTACATGCACAGGGAGGAGGAGGGGGTGTTTAGGAGGGGTCAGAGATTACGAAGGGAGTGTCTGGGCTCGATGTTTACACTGAACTGGTTCTGATGCTGTTTGAACCAGAGATCCTGAGGCTGATGAGAGGAATCCCACCGAGCTGCAGAGTGGTCTCAGATTGTGTGATGGCCTCTGACTGACCCTGCTGTTAACAGCGATGAGATTAAAAATGACCAGTCTCTATCAGCAGAAATGCATTTGATGTTGCTGTGGGAATTGCAAAAACCCGGAGGCTGTTTGCAAACAACACGCTTTATGTTAGTGATTGACGTGTGCATGCGTTTTGATCTTTCCTGTAAAGATTAGACAAACTTTGCAGATCAAAACATCAATTTTGTGTCACTTTTTTAACATGTAACATAAATGTTTTGCTGCCTATTTTAATAAGTTTAAAAAATAATTTATGGTTCACTTGAGCTGTAAGGATTCAGGAGAAGAGCTAAAGTTAGAGCTGGGTTTAGGGTTGAAGGTAAGCAAACGGCACAGAGAGGGCGGGTCAGGGTTCAATCAGAGCCTCACACATGTACGTGTGTGTGTGTGTGTGTGTGTGTGTGTGTGGTGCGTCAGCTGAAGAGTCTAAGGTTACTGTCATACAGTGTGTCTTTGTGTGTGGAAAAAAAGCTCATACATGTGCTCAACACACAAAAAAGCCTTGACATTTGCACACAAAAAGTTGCTGAATCTTTGAAGTTATTTCCCCTTGATTGTTGGATATGATACTTTATTATAATGTTCTCATGTCTGCTCAGTGTTTGTGTATGTTGTGTATGTGTAAGTGTGTGTGTGTGTGTTTATGTTTGAGTTTGAGCGGTTCTGAATGAACAGATCACTGAGGAAGGTTATCAGGTGATGATACAGCAGCTTGTCAGAGGGTGATACATCACATACATTCCTGCACACGACTGCTCCTGGCACCACCATGTAACCACACACTCAGGCTTACAGGCTTGTTTATGTACCATTTCTGTGAGGACATGGTGGATCCAGTCACTTAAATGCAACATTTTTCTTGGTTTTGATTTGCAACAGCAAATAAAATGAGGAGGTTTTGGAATAAATGATATAAAACTAGTAAAGAAAGCACGCATAAACTTTGCATTAAAGTTGTTACACTTTTAACTTTTGGGGTATGAAAACTCTGAAAGGCTAATAAAGTTTTTTCTTTTTTTTCTGGTGATCGATTTTCTAAGTCTTAAAAATAACTAATAATAACATCTTAATGATTTTTCAGAAACAGTGTTTCTGGTGGGTGGTGTTGGTGTTGTGGGGGTTCCGTGTAAAGTTTTTGTTGCATGTGTGGGTGTTGTTGCATTACTCTCCTGCCAGAAGCAAAGTTAAAGTAAACTATTCCTTTAACCTTAACGTCTTGCTGCTGCCAATCTGGGCCAAGAATCCCTCGGAAAAATTTTTTTCTAATCTCAATAGGATTTTTTTTTCTGGTAAAATAAACATTTAATATTAATAATAAATAAAAAACCTGACATAAGATAAACAGTAAAAGCTTTAAACCCAAACATCACACCATGTTCTAAATAAAATCAAATGGATTGATGTCCCAAATTTATACATTTACTCAAATCAAAAGCTAAATCTTGTCTGTTCTGCAGCATTACTCTGTCATGTTTTAATTCAGGTTTAAATGGTCACAGTTTATCAAGTAGGGGTCTCTGCAGTACACAGGGGGTGTTTCTTGTTGTGTGCGTGGGGTTTGATATTAACATGATTGGCAGAAGTCCTGATGTGGGTGGAGTTTGTCCTAACCGTGCTTGGTGGATTGACTTGACTTGGGGTAATTTTATAACAGAAGTAATGGTGAAAGTAAAATTAACACTTTCCTTTCTCAAGTTATGACTAATATTACTATTTATATTTAACCTCCTGAGACCCAAGTTTTTTTCTTTTTCTAAGATATGGGATTAATAGGACCTAATAAATATAATAATTAGACTCTGTCATGTACAGAAATTGTTTTTTGCAAAAATGATTTCCTCATATGAGGACACTTTGTCTCAAAATGTTATGCCTTTTGAGGACTACCTAAGCAATTACCATGCAAAACTTGAAAAACTTATAACCTTTCTGGTGGTTCCATTTTCCTAGTTATTTTGGCATTACAGCAGCCAGCTGTTGACCAGAGCAAGATTAGTGAACCGCATCATCATCATCCACTACAACTTTTTTCTCTTCAGTTTGAAGAACATATTAAGAGCCATAATGGCAGGAAATAGCAGACAGTTTGACCAGAACATCCTTGGTATAATTAATTGGTTGAACAAATGTACCACTTGCAAGAACTATTTGCGCTTGTGAACTGTTCTATTTCCAGATTTGTTTAACAAAAAATTGTGACCAAATATACAACTTGCAATAACATTTGTAAACTCTTCTAAATATTTGCAGGTTTATCCCACCATATGGCACAATTAATAAAAAATATATATAGTCCCAATGTCCTCAAATGAGGACTTTATCTTTACCAACATTGTACTTTGCTTCAGTGTTAAGAAAATGTTATGTTTGCATGCGTTATGAAGCTAAAGATGTAACTGTACATAAATACACTGGTTTTAAGCATCAAATGTAATTTGGATTTTCACCTTGGCCATTTTTCCTACCAGAGTTGTTGTAGAAGCTTTTTACTAGGATCCTCTCAATCTTGTTTTCACTCAAATGAGTGTAGTATTGTCATGGGACCACTAGAGGGTGCTGGTAGTGTTTATTAATGAGGCCAATGGGTTAAAGTTGAAAAAATAACATGGGTAGAGAGGCAAAAATGCAATGTCCGCATATGAGGATGCAGGGTCTCAGGAGGATAAAAATTATAGGTGCTTCCTGCCCGTTTAGACCGAGCTACTCCCAGCTGCCCCCAGCTTCTTCAAATCCCACCCAAAATAATCAATCCAACCAATCATGTCTTTAAAAAACTACACCCACAAAAGTCAAACAGACCAATCATGTCTTGGTCAAACTCCTCCAAGAAACTCCTACTTAGTGACTGTAGAGACCCCCATCTCCGCATATATAGAATATGGACCCAGGAATGCAGAGTAATACAACAAGCTTGAGTAAAAAAACATTATCAAACAAAACAAAGGGCCTATGAGGCATCAAAAACTACAAATTGACAAAACTCAAGAGGACCAGTAGGAGAACCAGATATGACATGAAAACGCACAATGCTGGACTGACGAAGAGTTAGAACTGAGAGTCTGTATATGGACACGGGCTGATGAGCAGAGTGAAAACACCTGGGCTTGTGATAACCAGGAACAGGTGATAATGTGGGTGGAGCTTGAACTTTCTGCACCAAGACCCAAAAAGCTCTGGTAGACCTGCAGGCATGTCCAAATCTGGTCCTCAAGGGCCGGTCTCCTGCAAGTTTTAGATTTCTCCCTGCTTCAACACAGCTGATTCAAATAGATGATTTACCTTCTCAGTTTGCCATCAAGGTCTGCAGAGGCCCACTA
>JARVJO010030847.1:0-11007 GCA_031762555.1 Cynodonichthys magdalenae | reverse complement strand
ATAAAATAAATTTTAAAATCTGTATTGTTCGATACAAGAGTGTATTGAACCTAAAGCACTGTTCGATACGGTTCGATGTATTGTTACACCCCTAATATTGACATAAACTCAAATTGTACTCTGGCTTAGGATTATTTAATTTTTGTATTATTGTCATGTGCTTTATAAGTGAGATGGCAGGACTTGGTATATCATACTGGAAAGGCATACTTTCAGCTGGACTAGTGTTGTGGAAAATATTTATTTAACAAAGACACCTTTGTTAAATACGTGGTCCAAGAATTAAGTTACTTAGTTGAATGGTCAGCTGTGTTTTATTGCAACAACAGGAACACAGAGATCAACATAGAGCCATTGAAATGTCCCCTTGTGCTGTAATCATTCATAGACAGGGTGTCATGAAAACCTGGGTCATTAAAGTATGTCATGATTTACTGGCATAAACCAAAAAGTATTATTTCTACTACACTAGTGATTAAAAATTTGACCAACAGGTGTGTGATTTGACATGTCAGCTTGGTTGGAAGTCAAATAATTAAGATGGGCCTTAGAAGTGTGTGTATGTTTGGGTGTAAGAAGTCTATCTGGCAAAGGTTGTAACAGGTGCCTGCATTTTTTGGGGTGTCAATAATTTTGTTATTGCCTCTTTTGGAGGGTGTGAGTGTTAGAGTTCGGAGAGGGGCCCCTGAGCCTCAGTGCCCAGGGGCCCCTAGGGTCACTAATCCCTCCTGTGGACTACTACACTGCAGCCTATTGACTAAAATCAATCGGATTTTAGTGAAAAAATGTGATTTAAGCATTAAGATCTGCAGTGTCAATATTGTCTTAGGGCCACAGAGACAAAAATAACATTTACATTCTCACCTTGGGACAATTTAGAGTTACCAATTAATATACATGTTTTTGGTCTGTGAGAGGAAACTAAAGCACATCCTACAATCTCTGCTTAAATGTTTCGACACTTACTTGATTCCACCTCTGCAAAATTGAATTAATTGGACTTGATATGGAATGACCTACAATTCTTTATAGAAAGCCGTCAAGCTGATCATAGATATCAGAGCAAAAATCAGACCATCAACCATCCCAGAGGTAAAGAATGACAGCAGCAGCATCATGCTTTGCAGTCTTTTACGTTGACCAACCAGTTCCTCTTATAAGCTGTTTGGTTTTTAATTTTTAAAGACTTTTAAAAATGCAACTAAAAGATGCATGTAAAAAAACTCTATTTTTATATTTTTCCCTCTTCTCTGGTAAAGTTGTTCTTTCCATGGTTGCTTCGTCTTTCTGTGGTCGTCTGTGTTTTTGATGCCAGTGGATGTTTGGCTGAAGCAGGACAATCAATGAGAGCTGTGTTCTCCTCATTAGCAGGGAAAACCCCGAGTTTGCCTCTCACACATACTGCAGACTGCAGGTGTACACACACACAGGCTTTTTATATGTAATTTGGTCTCACATTCTGAGATGTCCAGATGTGTGTCTGCGCTCAGAACAGACTTCTGCTGTTTCTTGCACTTTTTTCTTTCTTTGATTTTGGGTGTGGTGATTATATGTATGCTCTGCTTTTCAGCCTTATGGTTTTTAGAATTATTTTAAACTATTTGTCTCAGTTTATCTTAAGTAATGTGAAATATTTAGTGTAGCTATATTGCTTTTTACAATTTAAATTCCAAGTTGTAAGGCAATACAATAAAAAGCAAAAAATGTCAAAGGAGGAGAAAATTTGTGCAACCCTTTATTTTTTTATTTATCTGTCAATTTCTGCACAGCTTTTAACAGCTTTTATTTAAATTTTCCAGGGATGTTCACCTACATGAAGGACTCACGCTGCCATTGGTTCAGTAGTTGGAACTGTGACAACTACTCTGAGTTCCAAATGATTGGGACTGTATCCTTTTTAATCCTAAAATCTGCTCTATGTACATTTTATAGCAAGTTTTAAGACACTTTGCAGGAAAGCGCAGTTAGTGGGGACCCCTTTCTTGAAAGCAGACAAGAAACCAAAACAGGATTCCAGCCAACCACCAAGTGAAAATGAAGACCCCAAACCCAGGGTGGTTGTCATTCCGTATGTTGCGGGAGTTTCAGAGAAACTGAGACATTTATTCTCTAAACATGGCATCCCAGTGGCTTTCAAACTCCAAAACACATTACAGCAAAGATTGGTTCACCCCAAAGATCCAGCTCCCTGGCACAAACAGAGTAACATTGTGTATGCTGTTAAATGTAAGGAGGACTGGGATCACTTATACATCGAAAAATTAAAACATCCACTGTTCAAAAGAATAAGCCAGCACCGACGAGCAACTTCATCTGGGCAGGACTCTGCAATTTACACTCATCTACAGGCCAGCGGTCACTCTTTCAGAGATGAAGATGTTCTTATCCTTGATAAGGAGGAACGTTGTTTTTGATAGAGAGGCCTTTTATCTAATGGCACGACGGATGCACGATGAAACATTTTACCACTAATGCATTATTTGTAGAATTAAAACACTGTTTTTTTAACAACCAACTACAACAAGCAGTTTATCTTAAATATCAAAGCAAATACTGGGAAACAAAAAACAACCTCAAAAGATATTAAAACCTATAACACACCAACACATCCATCCATCCATCCATCCATTTTTCTCTGTATCTTGTGCTGCTTTATCAGCATTAAAAGAAAATCAGTAAAAATGAAGATCAGAAATAGCTCATTAATGATAAAATAAATCAGGTGTGTAATTCAGAAAAACAATATGATAACTTGCAGAGGTGGATACAGTGTTTCTGTGTGACCAGAGGAGCCTCTTAAAACCACAGCATTTTAGTCCAAAACTAGTCTTTGTCACAGAAACAAACATAAACTTTCACTTTCTCCTGAAAGATCTGGTGATTTTTTTCTTTATTCAGAGAGTCTTCTGTGATTAAAGATGTAGATTTTACCTATTTTTAAACCTTGTACACATTTGTGGACATGAACAAAAGTATTAAAATACTAAAACCAGTTGCTGCTCCTCATCATCTTCATCATTCTCCTCCTCCTCCTCACTTGTCCCTTCCTCCTCTTCATCTCCTCCTCACCTGTCCCTTCCTCCTCTTCATCTCCTCCTCACCTGTCCCTTCCTCCTCTTCATCTCCTCCTCACTTGTCCCTTCCTCCTCTTCATCTCCTCCTCACCTGTCCCTTCCTCCTCTTCATCACTTGTCCCTTCCTCCTCTTCATCTCCTCCTCACCTGTCCCTTCCTCCTCCTCCTCACTTGTCCCTTCCTCCTCTTCATCTCCTCCTCCTCACCTGTCCCTTCCTCCTCTTCATCACTTGTCCCTTCCTCCTCTTCATCACTTGTCCCTTCCTCTTCTTCATCTCCTCCTCCTCACCTGTCCCTTCCTCCTCTTCATCACTTGTCCCTTCCTCCTCCTCCTCCTCCTCACTTGTCCCTTCCTCCTCTTCATCACTTGTCCCTTCCTCCTCTTCATCACTTGTCCCTTCCTCCTCTTCATCACTTGTCCCTTCCTCCTCTACATCACTTGTCCCTTCCTCCTCTTCATCACTTGTCCCTTCCTCCTCTTCATCACTTGTCCCTTCCTCCTCTTCATCACCTGTCCCTTCCTCCTCTTCACTTCTGACTGGCTTCAAATCCATTTTTGACTCTGGTCTTTTCAGCTGCTACAATAACTGCAGTGATATATTTTATAAACCTTTTGCAAATAATTCACTACAAATAAACCTACAGCATAAGGAAAGTTCTACACAAAGTGATCAGACTTAGTCATTTTCTTGACCAAAAAAATCTATATTAATGTAGAAACAGAACAAAGACTATTTCCTGAAATATGTTTTAATTAAATGTATCTTTTTCTGGTCAGTCAGGAAGGATTGATTTTAATTTTAGTTGATAAAACAGAATAAAGATAAAATTATAACCATAAATAATAAACATTTCTGATAGTCTGAGTTTAATGTTGTGTGAGCTCTGAACACATTGAGAAACACAGATCTGAATGATAGAACATGTAGTGTTTGCTAACCTGCTGCTCAGTGTCACTGGTCTGTCTGACTTTAGTTCCTCCATCCAGGGAAAGTTCTGTTAATTTGGAGTATTTGGCTGCACATTATTCTAACCTTTTCTTTTCTCCATGTTAACGTTTCTGCTCCACTCATTCATTTTACCTGCTCTCTTTTCAAGTTGGGGCGGGCTGCTCGCATCGCATTGAATGCACCGGCTGTGCCCGCGGGGACGGGGCGACTGTGGCTTTGCGGCTGATGTTGACAAAGCCACACCGCCTGCACGGCCGCTGAACCTCGACAGCGTTTTATGGGGTTAAAAAAAGAAACAAACGTACCGGCCGATTCGGCTTAGAACTGTGCGGCCGTTCGGGAATCCTCCCGAACGTCCCTATGGCCACCACGCCCCTGGTCCCAACACACATCTGCAGGTGGAGCAGGTGCAGCTGGTGCAGCTGGTGCAGCAGGTGCAGCAGGTGCAGCAGGTGCAGCTGGTGCAGCTGGTGCAGCAGGTGCAGCTGGTGCAGCTGGTGCAGCAGGTGCAGCTGGTGCAGCTGGTGCAGCTGGTGCAGCAGGTGCAGCTGGTGCAGCAGGTGCAGCTGGTGCAGCTGGTGCAGCAGGTGCAGCTGGTGCAGCAGGTGCAGCTGGTGCAGCTGGTGCAGCTGGTGCAGCAGGTGCAGCTGGTGCAGCAGGTGCAGCTGGTGCAGCTGGTGCAGCAGGTGCAGCTGGTGCAGCAGGTGCAGCTGGTGCAGCTGGTGCAGCTGGTGCAGCAGGTGCAGCTGGTGCAGCGGTGACTCTGCTCCTCTTCTCAGACATAGTATTAGTACGTTATGAACCACATAAATAATAGTTGCACTTTCACCTTCACTGTTCCTCTTGTCTTTGCTGTCTCCACTGTCCTCTATGGTCCTCATTCTCTGGCTCATAGTCTTCATCATTTTGCTGTCTCCATCCTCCTCACTCTCTCCTTGCTGGGTTGCAAGCTGCTCGTTTTCTTCATCACTAAATTCTAATAGCATTGTTCAGAGTTACTAAAAAAAGCTCCCTACACAATATGTGATGTCAGCAAGTCCTCTGATGTGAGTCAGGATGAACTTCAGCTACATTTGAGTCCAGTGCAGAAGTCACTGTTTGCACCGACAACAAAGAGCTTAAAATAATATCTGTAAAGCACTGTTGCTACAGGACTTGCAGTAATGACACCTGATATGCTGACAGGGGCCCTGAACACTTGGCACATATTGCATGGAGAAAAACCAGGGTAAAAATGAATGGGAATGTATACCCATCTGTCCCGTGAAAACGGATTCGTAGCTCCCAGACCGTTGTTCCGATTCCCACATCTCTTGACCAGTACCCCCTCTCTCTGGGCCCCATTTAACATGTATGAGTGGCCGAACTAAACTTCCTCCGGAGAACAAAAATCCATATGGAAGGTAGGACAGCGAGGACAAAACTGGGTCGTAAAGGGCGCCAAATAACGCAACCTGCTGTGATTACTTTGTGAAAACCTAACCCTAGCCCAGTGCAAACATGGACTGTAATGTTAGTGATGCTGGTCAGGATTCTCAGACATCCAGGTCCTGATCAATCCTAAAAAGGTTAAAAAGAAACTAGAAACCAGGAACACGTCACTTATTTGCAGGTCATCCATGTATTAGAGATGTACTATAATGTTAGGAACAGGGTGAAGGTCAGGATTAAGCCACAGGCAAATGGAAGTCAAAACAATGTCTTCACAAGAATATAAATACAAAAATGTGTGTTTTTAGGTTGGGGAGATTCGGGCGGATCTCCTTCAGAAGGAGCGATGACATCAGATGCTCTCTTCATTTATGATTGGCTCAAACAGAGGATAGAAAAATCTTTGCCACTTTACATCTGGGGTCACTCTCTGGGGACCGGGTAACACACACACACACACACACACACACACACCTGTATACAGAAAACACTCAAACTCAACAAATTAACACAGAGTTGACTTATTTGTCATCAGATTGTTTGTGTTTATTTTGTGTCAAACTGAAGCTAAAAGTTTCTTCAGAAGAATAAACTTGTTTATTGGTCCCCACAAACAAACAAATAAACAAACATCATTTCACTGACTTTTGAATTAATAATATTTTTCTGTTTTTCAGAGTTGCCACAAATCTGGTGAGACGACTGTGTGACAGAGGTTAGAAACACACACACACACACACACACACACTGCTGGTTAAACTCTGACTAGAGATTAGTTAATTATTCTAACGACCAGTGGTGGGCACGGTTCTACTAACCCAAGCAGTTTAAGCAGTTTAGCCCTTGTATTAACTTTTAAGCTGCACGATATTAGAAAATCTTGTGATGGCGATAATATTTGTAAATATTGTGATGACGACATCAGGTGTGATATCTGTCTTTTTTTCTTTCCTCTCTTTCTAATCCATACTTCCTGCTCTGTGTGAACTTTAGCATCTTTGTCAAAGTCCTTTGTTTCTGCTGTGACCCTCTGTCCTACTGGCTAAATGTTGCATTAACATGAAAAATACAACTTCTAAATTCTTGAAATACATTAATCAACAATCATTGCATTCCAAACCACTCATTGCGGTATGAATATTGCGCACACTGATATTGTGATGACGATATATTAGCCCTATTAACTTTATTAATAATTAACAGACTCCACTTCTGGCAATTTAAACATCAGTTCATTTCTGTTCTGCTCATAACTTTTGAACACATTCTGCTACGAGCAAAATAATTTTACATGTAGCACTGATGTGCTGTCAGGTGATTCAGTGATGACATCATCAGATGAGAATATCACCGTCTGCACTCAGTGTCCTTATTTACAGAGCACATCAGTTTACAGCCAATAACAGACGTTATTTATTCTAAACAAAATATTAACAAGAATTTGTCAAAAAAACTCAAAAATATTGTAAAACGTCACAAACATTCATTTTCTGAAATTTTCTCAGCATACTTTGCAGCTGAGATGCAATTCTGCTGCAGAAAGAATTTCTGAGTTTGTTTCAAAATAAAATAAAGTGAAACAAATACAAACATATTTGCTTTAATCTGGGACATGGAAATATTCATACTTTAGTGTTAATAATGTTTAAATAGAAGCATTTAATTAGCAGGAACTCAAGTTGAAAGGCTGTTTTCTTCCTTTTTGTTTTTCTCTGAGGTCTTTCAGAGGTCTAGCTCTGCCTCTTGGTGAAGAAACTTTCTGTTGCTCCCATTTTTCATGAGCTCAATAAAGCTCAAAGATCTAAGACTTTCTATGTCCACAATAGAGCTTCTTCCTTCAAATATTGTTCAGAAATGGGGGTAAATCTGTGTTGGGTGTACTTCTTCTTTGCAGAGATAATCCAGAGTTCTGTTATTGTGGCCAGCCTAAGGCACACCTGTGCAATAATCTTGAAATGTTGTTTGTGTTGAAGTTTTGTTTTTTGTCTCTGACACATGAGTGAAAGGTCTGAGTCACGATGTGCAGAGTCAATGACGGACAGAGGGTGTGTTTTGGTGCAGCACATTGTTAATATGTTAAATAACACATAATAAATGTAGCGTTTTAGCAGTGGAACTTTGTGTGGTGGTTTAGAGGTTAGGGAAGCTATTATTTTGCTAATGACTGCTGGGAAACTGAGTTCCAAGGATCCAAACTGAGGTTTAAACTTTCTGTTTCAGAGCTGAGTTCTGACCCCAGAGACCTGATACAGAGAATCACTGAACTTTATTTGTTGTTTTTTGTGCAGCAAGTCCTCCTGATGCTCTGATCTTAGAGTCTCCATTCACCAACATCAGAGAGGAGGCCAGGAGTCACCCCTTCTCCATGGTAACCCTCCAAGCCCCGCCCACTCTCAGCTCACACAGCTCCACTGCTTCAGACGTGTCCTCAGTTGATCCGTGTGTTTCAGGTCTACCGGTTCCTGCCGGGCTTTGATTGGTTCTTCCTGGACGCCATAAGTGCTAACAACATTCACTTTGCCAGTGATGAGAAGTATGTACGCTCAGATTCACTTTCCTTTGGTTTTTATAGCGTTAGATAAAAGTCTTATTGAGATGCTGCCTGTAAAACTCTGATGGTGACAATAAGATTTTACTGCTATGTTTATAAAGAACATCTCCTCTAAATTGTACAAATATTAAAGGCAATTCTGTCCTTTTGCTTGTTGACAGAAAACGTTTAGGTTTGACATCTGAAGATGAAAATGAGACAAGAGCAACACCACTTTTTATTTTCCCAAAACATTTAGACTAAAATACCTTTTTCGAGGATAAAAACACATTTAATTAAAATCATAAATAAATACTAAAAATAAGTTATTCTAAAAACAGTCTAGATTACTGTTTTCAAAACTTTTATTCAGGTGACCCTTATTTTGAAAAAACAGAACCTTGTGACCAAATTTAAATAAGCAGTTTTTACTGTTCTTGAAAAGAAAACTACTGTTATCTTATATATTTTACTGTCTATCATGTTATGTTGATTTATTCATTAGAAATACTCTCAAAATGTAACTTCAATTTGAATACACTTCTTAGAACAATCTACACATTTTGAATTTATTTAGATAAATATTTCAAAATAAGGCAGATTAACAATAAGCTCTCTCCTTTTTTTTCTCTCTTAAATCAAAGGAATATATTTAGCCATGAATAATATAGAGTTTTGAGCAAAACTATCCAAACAACACATCTCTAGTTTCCTTTTTTCAGTCGACTCCACAGTTTTCACTTTGCATTGATCTATATTCTCTGCAGGATGGAGTCATGAGTTGTAGTCCTGTCTTCCACTGTGTCTGTTTATTAACCAACCACACAATTCTTCTTCTTGACAGCAGAGTTTCAGAATGAGGGGTTTGCTCTATAAATAGTCATAAACGTGATGAGTTCTTCGTGTGCCTTCATGATGAACTGCATGTATGATCCTTGATGAAAGGAAGGATTTTAAAGTCCTCTGGTGACCCACATACATGACAACCTCTTCGTTATCGATGTTTACTTGTAAAATGAGCCTCAAAAATCCAGAATGTTTGTGAAAAATCAATCAAGTTTATTTGTACACATTTCAGCAACAAGGCAGTTCAAAGTGCTTCACATGATAAAAACACAACAAATACAAAGTCATAGAGCACAGTTAACAGTTTGTCAGCTGTTATTGTTACACATCAAAATATCAATTGTTTTATTTATAATGCTTCATAAGGAAGGTCCAACAGAACCAGCACTGTGGTTCTTCCAGTCTGTGTTAATATGGATGTGATTGAAGACTTTGATGAGGGTGGTCTCAGGACTGTGGTGGTCTCAGGACTAAAGTTATTACTAGGAAGCTTTTTAACTCTTGAAACTCTGATGTTTCAGTTATTTAGCTGATGAATGGAAGGTTGGAGATCAGCCTGTAATCCTGCAGGAGGGATGTATCCAGATTGATCTTTGTATCAGTGGTGTTTTTAAAGACAGGGAAAACATGAGTTCACTATATGAATCAGATCAGATGCAGCGACTGGCTGGACTTTCTGAAGAAAACTTGTGGGTCTGATGTCAAGACAGCATGAGGAGGAGTTTAATTCATTTATAATGTCTCCTAAGTTCTTATAGTTGACTAGTTGAAGTTGAGTGATTTTTTTCTGTATGTGTTATGTTTGGTTCTGTTGTTGGTGGATTTATTGTTGATGTGCAGATTGATCATTTATTTTCTTTAATTTTCTCTGCAAACACGTTTGTAAAGTCATTTTAAACCAGGTTAGATTGGAGTTCTGGTTCTGGTTCTGGTTTGTGAGTCTGTCCTCTGAGACAAACAGAGCTCCAGCATTGTTTATGTTTTTGTTTTATGATTTCTGCAAAGAACACTTCCCTGCATGTTTTAGTGCAGAATGATAGTTACAGTTTTTATTTATAGATTTGATAAAAAACATGAAGTTGAGTTTTAAACCATACGTCCGGCCCTACAGCAATCTGTTTGTTCATATCTCCATGGAGACGTGTTCCCACCAGACACAACCTTCACTTTAATGGAATCAATGACGTGTAGTTTTAGACTGGAAGCTCTGCACCAACTCATCTATGATGACAGCATGAGGGTGAGGTGGTGAAATATAAATGATGAAATGTTTCTACAGTGCTGTCTGTGAGTGTTTTGTGATAGTAGATGTTCTGCTAAGTGAGTCAATGGAGATCAGACTTTCAAAGATAGCAGTGATCAGACAGAACATCAGTTACAGAGACAGTGGAACTATTCCCACGCTGATAATCAGGTCCAGTGTGTGTTGCTTGTTCAACATGCTGAATTAGACCAGAATGATCAAGAACATCACAGTTTTTAGCCCCTCAGTCTTCAGGCTGGTCACAGTTATTAAACAGTCAGACTCAAAGCATAGAACAGATAGACTCATTAAAGTCAGTGAAGAAAAATACGTATTAATCACATGTGGGGGGGTGCAGGCCGACTGTCGGCCGTGGAGATGACGGCACCTGCAGCGGAGCCATTCTGAACTAACATCCTGTGAAAAAGTCTCCGCTTGGGTTACCAGGTCTCGTGTAACACGTTGCAAGGTTACCTGGATTGTGACCTAACAATCTTCAGGTTTTTGAAACAGCTCATTTGCTGAAACTAACAAAACATTTACATGTTGTCAAAAAACAGACCCAAACTGAAGCAAATAAACATGTAGAAAAGTGAATTTTGCATAAAAGGTCCTCTTTAAATGTGAAAAATAAGGATTTAAAAGAATGATATGTCTACTTTAAACCTCCCTCTGGAATACCCCCCAGAACTGATCCATCTTTCCTGCAGCTCTGTATGAACCAGTCTGTCTGTTTTCAGCATGAACCACATCTCCTGCCCGGTTCTGATTCTACATGCAGAGGACGACACCGTGGTTCCCTTCCACCTCGGAAAAAAGGTATGAATCTGGACTTTACAGAACCAAAGATAAATCCCACAGACTTTACAGAACCAAAGATAAATCCCACAGACTTTACAGAACCAAGGATAAATCCCACAGACTTTACAGAAC
>JARVJO010030846.1:0-11009 GCA_031762555.1 Cynodonichthys magdalenae | reverse complement strand
GGTTAGTTTTAGGGTCAGGCAGGTACCTGTGAGGTTAATTTTAGGGTAAATGGTCAGGGTTAGGCTATAAAATTAAAAAAAAAAAAGAATGGAAGTCAAAGCACAGTCCCCATGGGAATATACAAACCAGACCTGTGTGGGTGTGTGTGTGTGTGCTCCTGTATAAATATTTATGGAATGGCAAATGCACAATGAATAGAAAATTAGCTGCAACGAGCAAAGGCGGAAACAAATTGAGCTCAAAATTGGAACGAATTTGAAGAAAGCTTCTGGACAAAATGAGAAAACAGGGGGAACACTGACAAGCCCACCATCCCCTATTAAAGAACTTTTTGGGGCATTCAAAAACAAGGGGGTTGGGTGGGGGCTTACCCCTTTGCGCCTCTGTGTTCCCATGGGTGCTATTGGTGGCTACAAACCAGCTTGACTGGTTTCTGTTGAGAAGAATTATTTCGGTCCAACGCTCAGTCACAATCCACCAAAGCCCCCCCGCCTCCCCCAACTCCTGTGTGATGGATGCTGGGTAGCAGGAAGGTGGTGGGTGGATGTGAGGAGGGGAGGGGTGTCATAAGTGTGTGGCCTCGGGCCTCTCCTCGTTCTTCAGTATTCTGTCCCTGCAGTCGCCCTGACATCTCCTTGACACCTTTCTCATTTCGTCTGCCGGCGTACCGTTTTGATTATGTGAGCCACGAGCACGCCGAAACATGCAGAACATTGTCCCGTCACAACCTGTGGGGAGTTCGGCGGCGGCACGAAACAGGCTCCGCCGCGCTCGCACAGAAACGGTGGGACCTCAAATCAAGGTTATCAGCACCTTCGAGAATTTTAACAGCTCTGAGGCTCCTTCCTCACTCAAATCTAGGTCACGAGACCATCCAGTGCAAACGTTAGCAGAGGCTGAGCCGTGCACAAGAAGACAACAAGGTTTAACATGACGGACATGGCTGCTCCGGCTTCCATCCAAGAATATATTAAGACCTAAATAAGATTATTCCACTACAGATAAAAACGGACTGGATTTCCATCTGTGTTCCAATGAGTTTGGATCAAAGGAAACTGGACTGCTTTTTTGGGTTTTAAGATATTCTGAGTCCAAGCTTTAAATATGTAGGGAGTTGCTTCAATTATGTTATGACTGTTATGATTTTAAAATTGTCAGTTGATTGAGAGTTGAGGATAAAAACTCATGGATATAACAGGCTTGGTCCTGCAGTGTGTGGTGTACAGCTGCACACCAGCAGGAAGAAGCAATGGTCATAGTTAATGGACTATTTTAACAGAAATAAAAAAACAAAAAACAGACTTTCTGGTGCTCCATGTCAGGTGTTTTCTCTCCTGAATTTTGGATTCCCCTCCATGTTTCCGTCACCCCTCTTTCTGATTGGCTACACATTCAAAAGGCTGTAGCTCGTTAAAAACATTTCCACAGACTCTGGGATATCTCATATCTTTAGAGAACTCTCCACAATAAGAGGGTCCTTAAGATTGTTGGAAGAGAAAAATCAGGCAAAACTAGCATGGTTATCTCACTGTGTGAACTAAAGCTGAACTCGTGTAAATCAGTTGTTTGAGAATTGCTAGGGTCTTAAAGAAAAATAAAAAAGTTTTAATCACATTGATCTGCATGACGGTGCAGTTAATGAAACACTTCCTGGTGATCAGATCTGAAACCAGGTTGTACGTTCCAGAAAACTCTTTTTTTTCTTCTTTTTTCTCTCTTCTAAAGCCAGTAAAGACAAACAACTCTCTGGAGGGAGGGAAAGGAGAGTGATTTGTTTGTGAGTTCAGCCAACATAAATTGAGCAACTTTTGCAAACAAAGTTCTAGCGTTCCTCGAAGCAGTGGTCGATCTCAGTCCTGGTCCTCAAGGACCCCTGTCCTGCATGTTTCAGTTGTTTCCCTGCACACCTGATTTAAATGAAAGTGATTGGCAGGCTTCTGCAGCATCTAAAGACTTACTGAAAAGCAGGAAAAGAACTAAAACATGCAGGATAGGGGTCCTTGAGGACCAGGACTGAGAACCACTGCCTTGAAGGAAACATCCCTCCATCTTGCACAACACAGTTTTACTAAAGCCTTGAAAATATCATTATAAAGAAAATCACATTACAAGATGCCATGCTCAAATCATTTGCAGAGACTGACTCTCAGCTACTACCACTCAAAAGACTCAATATCTTTACAATGATTGCATTATAATAATTCTTGCAGCTAATGTTGATTAGCTGTGGCGGCCATCTTGATCTGCACTGACTCTAAATGAGAATGATCTGTATTTGTACATCCAGAGATCAGTTTCTTATCTTTTCACAAGATCTTTGAAGCTCACATGTTGCCTTTTAGGATGACTGGATCAACATTTGTGTCACATCCAACCAAGATGAATTTCTGCTCACTTCCACAAAACTTCTAAAGAGAAATCAAAAAGAATAACAAGGGGGAACTAAAAAAATGGAAACGTTCTAATGCTTGTCTTGTCTCAGCAACCCTCTCACTTATTTATGAGGCCACAGTTCTCGGGGGGTGGGGCTGAAGTCATTAAAGTCTGTAAGCAAGCGAATGTCAAATCTGGGTCTCATACAGACCCACTTTCTGCTGCTAGGTAATTAGTCCTACATACGTAGAGCCACATTAAGCAGGTCCATGTGCCCGCAGCAGCCGTGGACTGACAGAAACTTCCAGAATTTATTGACAAACTCAAGAGTTGGATGACCAGGAGAGTTGTTTCTCACACCCAGCAGCAGAGAGAAGAACTGCTGCGATAATTATTATTGTTCAAACCACCGTCACACTGCAGCTCCCGTCTATTCACAGGGTTTTCTGTATTCTGCCCTGATCTTCCTGACTGGAATGTAATGTAAAATGCATGCTGCTCCAGTTGCATTTTAAACACAATCGGTCCAATTCAGCGAGAACGTGTACACAACATGTGTGTGTGTGTGTATGTGTGTGTGTGTGCAAGAGGGTGACATTCTCCCGACTTTTTGGAT
Organism: Cynodonichthys magdalenae; assembly: GCA_031762555.1. Lineage (NCBI taxonomy): Eukaryota > Metazoa > Chordata > Actinopteri > Cyprinodontiformes > Rivulidae > Cynodonichthys > Cynodonichthys magdalenae. Next base: position 8,019 of record JARVJO010030846.1, on the reverse strand, counting down.
TTACAGTTACACAAGGTTAAACCATAATCATTTTGAGTCATTGCAAGTGGGAAACTAGAAATATGTCTGACAATGTGCTAATAAAAGTATTTTACTCACATTTCAACCAGAAAGAGTGGTCAGATAAGACCCCCTAAACCTATTCTATTCTATTCTATTCTATTCTATTCTATTCTATTCTATTCTATTCTATTCTACAGTAATTCACATATTTTGAAGTGAGGTTACGTGGACACGTTATGAATAATTAATATCTTACCTGTTGTAAATAAACTATTGAATAACTTGGAGTTAATATAAATAAAACAACAAAACAATTTCTATGTAAAAAAAATCTCTGTGTTTCACTTAAACACTGTTTTATATATTTAACTCTGAGGCTGTAGTTTGTAGAGGGTGCAAGTTAGGTTATCAACAACAATACTATTAAAAAATAATAGATTGTTCAAAAAAAGGAAAAATAAATATGCAGTAGTAACATAGAATTCAGGGGAAAAATGTTTTAAATAAGTCAGAACAAAAGCATAAGCAGTAAGAATCTACTGAGTGAGGCAATGAATAAGTGAGTGCAGCTGGGATGACTGCAGATTAACAGCAGGTGTTCGTGGCAGAGCAGAGAATGGCAGGAAACTGAGTGATATATTAACCATAAACCAACCAAAAACACGTAACAGAACGCAGAGGGCACAGGAGATCTGATAAAATGAAAACTCTGGCAACAACAAACAAGCTGACTGAAACTGAAGAGAAACAGACAATAAACAAAATATACAAGAAATAAAAGGCAGGAATCCTGCTCCCCATCCTAAAAATAAAAAACACACAAAAAAAGAAAAAAAAGGAATGTAACAGACCAAAACACATAAAATTTAAGTCCCATCCACATGGATACAGTGCGTTTTTAAAATAATCTTGCTATTTCTATAAATATTCTCATGAAAATAACATGAATTCTAGATGTTTTCCTCCTCACAGAAACACAGAAAACAATCTGAATATAACTATGCCAGGCCTGTATGTGGTGCTGTAACAAAAACACACCAAATACATAGAAAAACGTCAGATGAAGAAAAAGATGGAGGATGAAAACAACAAATAATTTAATTGTTTTTGTTGACAGAAGTAGAGGTGAAGCTTGCACTTTGTCACATTAATAAACTCCTGTTAACTGAGACTCAGTTGGACAATTATACAAATGTATTTCAGGGACAGTAACAAATAAACTAATAATGTTTAAAGCACCAGAGTAACGATTTGTGACCCATCACATCAAACAGAGGATTAAAATCAAATTTTGTCAAAATGACCTCAGTATATTTTCAGGTTTCTGCTTTATAAAATACATTTTGAGACCTGGATCATCCTGATATCATGAGTGTTTCCAGAGACATGGCTTAATTTGTCTTGCTAATCAGAATAACTCATTAATATTTGGTCTAAATCCTATTTTTAGGTTATTCTAATAAAGAATTTCTGAAATTATTTTAAAGAGGAAACCTCAGACAATGTTTAGATCTCATGATTTATCATCTGTAAAGAAAAGAAAAGCTTTGCTATCATGCAGGGATAATAAAAATTAAGATTTTTTTCTGGTCAAAAGAAGATTTCAGAAATGTAATTTAAAACAACCTGTAGATAAAGATGTTTTATTCTTTATATTTTGTCAAAATGAAATCGTTGCAAACATTTTAACCAATGCACTTTGTGAGTTAATCCTCTGTTCGATGTGATGGCTTATATTTAAACACAAATGTTGATTTTTCATTAAAAAATGTCATCTTATTTAAATATATACTTGATATATATTATGTTTTTTTACTGTAAAGTTTGCTTTATTATTGTTAACATTTAATGAAGTGATAGAAAATGTTTTGTTGCCTTTAGATTATTTGGTATAATAATAAAAATGTTTTTCTCTGCTGCTTTCTCTAGTGCTTAAAGTAAAACAGGGTGAGATGGTTTTGAAGTAGTTGAGCAACACAAACAAGCATTTATTCTGTTGTTCATCATATTTGAGGTTACAGCTGAGGTGATAAACAGGGCAATGACATCATTGTTTTCAAAAGGCTGCATTTAGACTGTTCATACAAAAATGAATTGATGATGTTTCCAATTGCTTTCTAAATAATACCATTCAGGGGTTCATAAAAAACACTTTACATGTGTAAAAGAGGATCGGACAATAAAATCCTTCATGTTTTTATCAGAAGATCGAATAAGAAAATTAAGAAGATATTTATAATGTTCTTTGTCATTATTTAGTTATTCTGGAAGTAAGGATATAACCTAATAGTATTATTGCCTAAGTCATTTGTGACCAAATAATATAAGGCTAACAATATGCTACAGCTAGCTGCTGCTGGAAATAACCACATAATTGTACAGAAATAACTTTTTTATATAAATCTGACAATGAAGTAAAAGTTTTATAACACTGCTTGCATGAACTGCTATAAATATTTGAGGGTAGAGTTTTAAAATGCAGCATTCCGTCTTGTTATGATTAGCTGTTAGCTTGGTGTTAGCATCCAGTGAAAGTTAAATTTTCCAAATTTTAGCTAGCTAAGCTCATCAGGGTTAATTGTTCCTAACCTTTTTATACAAATGTAAAAGATCTAACCGTCTTCCTTCAGGATTACGTTGTAATTCAGCACCCTACACACAGACTGTGTACCAGGACCACGAAGAGAACATTTACTGTTCGCCCTGCTCCGTACCGTTTCAGTGTTTGTCTGTGACGGAGCTGAAAGCCTCCGCAGAATGAGGACAGAGAAGCACAGATGGTAACAGATGGAGAATCAGAAGTGCCCCTCCAGATATAAAGACTTGGCAACAGAAAACTTTTTGTTGGGGATCCAGGCAGCGAGGCAGGTTAACTTTTCAACCTTAGGGAGTGTGACTGCCTGTCTTTTTCATATCCATACCTCCCAGCTGGCAGCAGCAGACACACACTAACCTATTTATTTAAGCTATATCAGATATGCAGCAGTGACCCTTGTCTTCTAAACATCTGTACCGAGGATTTAAAATAAAAGCATAAGATTTCAGTGCAGGAGCCTGATGACTTTAAGAAGCAGTAAAAGAAAATGAATGTTTAAAAAATGAAAATCTGTCCCCACCATCTGCCTCCCTCCATGTGCACAAAATAACTCACAAGCTTCAGTAAACACAGTTTTATACACATGAAGAGCAGCTGATGTTCCCTTGTTCAGATGACACTCATGTCCCAAACGCTGGCTCTAAATACAGTTTGAAGGGTTTAGTTTACTGATCATCACGTTTTTGTGTTATTAAAGATATCAGGCCTAATTTCAAAGTAATAATAGGTCACTGAGCTTTATACTGTTAAAGCTGCTATTCAATGTTTTTCTGTCACAATGAAGATAAAGCAGCACGAAGGATCAGTTGGACAAGCTTCTCAGTAGATAATTTGGTTAACTGTGTGAAACTGTGAGGAATAGTGGAACGAATGTTGCTTTAATGTTGCTTTTTAGGAAAAAAGACATACAACAGTAACGATTGCATCATTTTCAGAACGTTGTAACTTTTGTGTTGTTGTTACATCAGTGTTATGTTACAGTCTGAGAAAAGGACAAAAAGAGCCACAGAGAGGGTTTTATATTTGAGTTACAGAGAAGCTCCAGACTTTTCACAACGTGTCATAATGCCAAAACAAATATATGTCAGCACGATAACAGCACGGGGTGGTGTGAAACAGATGAAAATATCATTCAGTGTCTGTGTTTATTGGCACAGGAGTACACAAGCAGAGGTGCCATCGCCTAAAAACTGGTGATGATCACCCCCCATTAAAAAATAATCTGGAGGCACCACTGGATAAATGAGAAATACATAATAAATTCAGCTTCTGGAAAATCTGTATTTGTACCTTCATGCTCTCAAACGAAGACATTAACTACAAACAAATCCACAAAAAGCTGCATGTTAAGTCAACTTAAAACCAAAACTTTGAAGATTTTGACTTAAATCAAGTATTAAAATGTATCTGCTAGGTTGTTAAATTTGTCTGTACAGTGATGAGGTGGGTAGCCCTGTCACAGCACACACACAACATTTCTGTGTGGATTTTCTGTGTTCTCCCTGTGCATCTGTGGGTTTTCTCTCACAGGTTAAATGCATGCCAGGTTAAACCGTTAAGGTAAATTTAAGGGGAATTTAAGGAATCTGTTCTGAAGACCTCTGCATACTCCCTCCAAACTGTCGAAATGGGTTCGGATTGTCACAGTTTTATGACAAAAATTGCGACATTGTGTTCGCATTGTCGACATTTTGGCAGCTTTTTGACATAACCCCGCTGGCAGAACCTTTTACTCCCCTCCACATGAGAACTTATTGTGTAAATGGTCATAAGTTCGTGGGAGTGTTTGTTCATACATTTTGCTTCAACCACTCGCTTCCAGAGATGACTGTTTTACCAGGAAGCAGCAATTTATAAAGATAGTCAAATGTCAAAAACTCATGGATGGAGATAAAACAGGCATTGTGAACGGTGGAATCTGACTGATAAAAACTTTGGAGCTTTAATCGCGACAGATTTGTGGATAAATAACATTGAGTGACGGGTTTCTGACTTTTTTTCCACATTGTAGACTCCAGCAGGAGGAAACGTAGTGACTAAGGATGCAGCAGGAGTGGTTTCCCAGGAACTCTGTCTCTGGGATTATGAAAGGTGTGTGTGAAAAATGAACGCCAAAAAACCACGTGCCTGCGCATCGACTCTTCGGCTTATAATGGAGTATGCAGAGGCCGTTCGGCTTTGGTGGTATGAAGGTATCGTGGTATACCTCTGTACTGAAATAAGGTGACATATTTAAAAATTATGATGGTATCCACTGGAGCCTACTCACATGACCTATTTAAATACAGCCAGAAAGATACATCTTCTCTGAAACTTTGTTTCAATTTGTGTCAAAAGTGGAGACTTCAAACTATACACCAGTTTTTATAGGTCAAATAAAACAAAGTTGTTATATGTATGTATATGCTGCTTTTTTTTTGTTGGAAAATGACAGTCTTATTTTAAGCACCTTGCAGCGGCAGGAAACATGGATGTTTTATTGAAAAAAACGCTCAATCCAATATCAGTCTCATCTTTCTCTCCAAAATAACAACTCATCCAACTTCCTTTCTTACCAAGGCCCAAAGTTATTTGACAAGAAGAAAATAAAAGGATGCAAAAGTTGAATGAAGTTCAGTAGCGAGAGAAGAAACTAACTCAACCTGCCACAGATCGTACAACCCCCCATGCCCCACCCAGGTAATACCCTATACCACAGTATTATCTGAAGATAATACATGGATATGAAAAAATGCATTTCTGTGTGGATTTTATGTGTTCTCCCTGTGCATCTGTGGGTTTTCTCTCACAGGTTAAATGCATGCCAGGTTAAACCTTTAAGGTAGATTAAAGACATCTGTTCTGAAGACCTCTGCATACTCCCTCCGAACTGCCGAAATGGGTTCAGATTGTCACAGTTTCATGACGAAAATTGCGACATTGTGTTCGCATTGTCGACATTTCCAAGTACACCTCCCTGCAGCAAACAGTAAGGGGCGGGGTCAGTGTGTCAGACCCATACCATATATGGAAATTTGGACATTCATATCTGAAAATGTAGGGGGCGCTGTTTCCTACACTAGCAGCTCCCCCACTGACCCCAATAAGTCCTCCCTCCCCCCGACACACACACAGGGAATGAGGTCCCAAAACTTCATTCTTCAGACAGACCACCAGGCTCTGGGGGCCCCAGACCACAGACGAACAGGGCCAAGAGGACTGCCAGAAAGCGGGACTAACAACCCACCCACACCAGAGCCGTCCAGACCCCCGAGATCCGCCACCCAGCCCCACAGCCAGCCCGCCACCCAAAGAGGCCACCGAACCCCAGAGAGGAAGATTCAGCCGAGAGTGCCCACCCAGCTGCCGACAGCACAAGGAGTCACCAAGAGCGAACCCCCGCTGCAACAAAGAGACCAACCAGCCAACCCAGCACAGCCCCGGCCCGCCACCAAAGGCCATCCAACAACCCCCATCCCACAAGAAATGCTACACCCACCCCAACCTTCAGACAACTCTCAGAACATATAGCACACTAGACACCCAGGCTGGGTCGGCCCACCCCCTCCCATGGGCCCCCGGCCCTGCCCCCAGCCAATCCAACCCCCCAGTCCATGAGACTCGCAGCCCGCCAGTGCACCGAAGGCCCCCAGCCCAGAGTTTGGCACCAAGACACACACCAGCCTAAAGCCCGACAACCAGCCCGCCAGGGCACAAGTCCCCCTAGCCCCACCAAGACCACAACCCAGCACAGTCAGGCCACCGAGTCAGAGACCCATGACCGCCACTACAGACCACCTGAGGCCCCTCATGCAGCCACCAGAGGAAACCCCAAGAGCCACCAAGGCCCTCCCTGGGGTGAGAGCCGCGTCCCCCCCGCCCGTGAGTCCCCAACGGCCCAGCCCCAAGAATCCCGCCAACGCCCAAAACCCCGATAACCCCCACATCAGCCCCAATGCCCCAGAAGGCCCGGTCCAAGGACCCCCACCCCCACTATGTGATGAAGCCAATCAAGCTGCAGCGAGGTCTTAAGCCTGCAGCATGCTCGCTCCGCTGCCGACCGGTCGACCCGTGGTCACGTGGTTGTTTGGGTTCAGTTTCACACACACCTTTCATAGCTCCTGAGACACACCGTGCCGAGCTCCTGGGAAACCCCTCCCGCTGCAGCATACGCCACTGCATGGGATTTCTTTCCCGCTGGAGTCTAGATGTGGAAAAAAAGGCCTGAGACTCGTCACCTGACGTAATTTATCCACAAACTGGTCACGGAAATGTCGACAAAGCTGAACAGAATGACGCAACTTTCGTCATGAAACTGTGACAGTTCGCCCCAATTTCGTCAGTTTGGATGAAGCATGCTGCAGCCGTCACTCGACATTTCGTCAGCTTCTCATCACAACCCGCGGGTCGAAATTTTTACCCCCCTCCACATAAGAAGTTATTGTGTGATTGGTCAGAAGTTCATGGGAGTGTTTTTTCATGCTGAAAGCGCTCAGACGCTGCATTTTGCTTCAACCACTCACTTCAAAAAATAAAAGCAACTTGCTTTCAGAGCCGACTGTTGTACCAAGAAGCAGCAATTTATAAAGACAGTCTAACGGCCAAAAACTCATGAAAGAAGATAAAACAGGCATTGTGCACAGAGGAATCTGATTTATAAAAACTGTGGAGCTTTGTGGATAAATAACGTTGTGTGACGAGTCTCGGACTTTTATTTTCCGCATTTAGACTAGAGGAACCCCCCTGTACTGACGTATATTGCAGCAGGAGGGGTTTCCCAGGAGCTCGGCACGGGGTGTCTCAGGGACTATGAAAGGTGTGAGTGAAAACGAATGCCGAAAAACCACGTGACTGCGTATCGACTGTTCGGCTTCGGAGGGAGTATGCAGGAGCCTTTAGACAAACCTTGTTGCCGATTTTCAGGAACTCTATCCCCCTGCAGCACCCCAGTGTCTGGATTAGTATTTCTGATGATATGTGAGTGAAAAAAAGTTTAAGTGAAAAAATGTTAGCTTTTTTTTAGTGCATGGAAAGGTCAAACCTGTATATTTGGGCTTTAAAATATTTATTGTGTTCTCTTTTATACACTAAAACAATCATAAATATGACAATTAACGTATATCTGGCCTCATAGAACAGAGTTGGCCCCATTGACCACTCCCACTTCACATTTCTGGCCAATCACACAGTAGTTGATGCAAACCTCCAGTATTAAAAGTGATGCCCAGATATTGTGATGTCTGGGCTTCTTGGAGAACAAAATGATGTCAGTTTAATCTGCAGCGGCATCAGAGAGAGCAGATTTCTTCACTTCTAGCAGAGTTTAATCCTGCTTTGTTCTTAGGTGTGTGTGTGTGTGTGTTGGTGTGTGTGTGTGTGTGGACGGGTTTTTCCTACTACGTGGGGAAAATTTCCTCAAAAAAAGCAGCCTCGTGGGGACT
>JARVJO010030845.1:0-11013 GCA_031762555.1 Cynodonichthys magdalenae | reverse complement strand
ATGTACTAGACACAAGACAACACCAGAGGGAGACATGACAAAAGCACACATACACACACAAGACAGAATCATGACAGGAACAGGAAAGAAGAAAATGTATTTACTCGACTTAGAATAGGACACTCAGGTTTAAACAGTACTCTATATAAAATAGGTAAACATCCAACAGGAACATTTCATTTCATTTTTCATTCATTTCATTTTCCTTTATTTAACCAGGTAAAACCCCATTGAGATCCAGATCTCATTTGGAAGAGGGACCTGGGCAGAAATCTGCAACACACAACAACCTGGTTACACAAAAATAAAACAAATTAAATTATACACAAGTTAAACACAAATGACAAAACAGTTTAAAAGCAATGACACTGACGAATAGAATAATGTTGCTTGTTTTTCAGAACCCCTCAAAATAATTCTAAAGAAATAAGATTTGACATCTTGTGTTCAGACTGGAGCTGATTCCATGCTATAGGACCCATGGCCTTGCTTCCCTTTTTCTGTTCGAACATGTGGAACATGCAAAAGAAAGATATTATTGGAGCATAAGGAATGGGCAGTAATGGGACGTTTTAAGAGAGAGTTTAAATAAGCTGGAGCCAAGCCGAGTAGGGTTTTATAAATCAGTAGCATCAAGTGACTGTATCTCCGCTTGCTTAAAGGAGGCCGTTCAGCTTTTGCATACAACTCACAATGATGTCTAAGATGTCTGCTGCCTGTTATAAACCTTAAAGCATAATGATAGACAGTAATTAGGGATTGAAGGTATTTTGTTGAAGCATTCATATATAAAACATCTCCATAATCTAGGAGTGGTAAGAAGGTTGCTGATACCAATTTTCTTCTAGCTTTGAGAGAAAAACAAGATCTAATACGATAATAAAACCCAATCTTCATTCTCAGTGTACGTAACAAGTTTGCTATGTGCTTTAAAGAAAGTTCTTCAACTAAAATAAAACCAAGGTATTTATAACTAGTGACAAACTCTATTTGTACACCTAGAGCAGTGGTTAGCAATAGCGGAGTCGTTAATTTTCAGGAGTGTGAGAAAACCATTGCTTTTGTCTTATCCCCATTTAGAACCAACGTTAGAGTATGTAGACGTACATACAGTAATCAGTCAGAGACAGTGGAACATGTATTACTCCACTGTAACAAATATAGCAGCCACAGGGATCATCTTTTTAGGTCATTAAGTCAAGAAAATAATCATATTTTTACACTATCTGTCCTTTTGAAGGATAAATCTGCCAGCATATACAGTAAGGTTATTTTATTTTTGAAATTAACAGGTTTATTTAGTCAAATATATATATATTTTTTCCTTCTTGCCTCCCTTCTCTAGTTCCACCCTCCAGTCTAGTAGTGGCGGTAATGCACTAGAAAAAGTTTGCCAACCGCCAATAAAACCAAAAGAAGAAGAAGAAGAAGACATCATGAGACCAAGACGACACCTAACAATGGATCAACAGTAAATTGCCATTGTGATGCTTCCAACAGGACGTTCTCAGACAGAAGTGGCCACTGAGCTTACAGTGTCACAGAGTGTCATCAGCAGGTTGCAACAGAGATACTGAGAGACTGGAAGAGTCATAGAAAGGCCTAGAAGTGGATGTACTTTGGCCCCATCCCATGCTGATGAGTGCTACATTTTGAACAATGCCCTGAGAAATCAGATGATGAACACCACTCAACTCCAGGCACGTTTAAGGGAGGTGAGAGGAACCAAAGTGTCACGACAGACCATTTGAAACTGTTTACATCAGCGTGATCTGTGTGCTAGATGACCTGCAAAGGTACCTGACCACACTACCAGGCACAGGCATCATTGTCTTGCATGGAGCATTTACGCTGAACGACGGACCAGTGGGCCTCAGGTGCTGTTCTCTGATGAAAGTCGATTCAGATCTAATCTAATTCTGATCTAATCTTCTCCATCTTTGTCTCTCCCAAGGAGGACCTCAACATCTTCATCTCTGACACTTCCAGTTCTGTCTCCTGTCTATTTGTCCATATCTCTGTCCTCAAACCACACAGCTGGTTTCACTGAGTCTATTGTAAACATTTTTTTTTTACCTTTGCTGCCAATTTTTTGTCACAAATCACTCCAGAAACTCCTTCCTGTCTGGACCTCTCTACCAGAAAGTATATGTCTAAAAACAATTCAGATAATTGTTAACAGAAGAATTCTTTACACTTTCAGTGTTTTAACTAAATGTGATCATGTCTGAGTCCAACAGCAGGTGGCGCTCTAAATAAGGTTTGGAAAAAACTCTGGTTTCCTCAGCTGAGCAGATATTTAGATTGATGTGATGATTATTGTGGACAAAGTCCAGTAATTACTGGATTCTAATATATATATATTGGAACTTTTTATCAGAGTATAATTGATTTAGTCTGTATAATAACCACTGGTTCTTCAGGTTTATGAAGTTAACTTGTTCTGTGTTTCTCAGTTTTGTTCCTACATGAGGTGTCATATGGTGCAGAGGTAGCCTGGCCCTTGCCTTCCTATGCAGTTCCGCTCAATTCTAGTTTCCCTTCCCTACTGGGATTCCTCCCATAGACAAGGATTTCTTCGGTAGAATTTTACATAGGCCAATTAGCAAACAGAAGGTGGAGTTCTGAACGACAATGTCAATTTTCTGTGCAGTGTCTGCTTGTAGTTTAGCAGTGGCAGTGGAGGAAATGAATTAAGCCAGTTTGTGTTGATAAGGCTTCCAAATTAAATTACATTTGTCTGACAAAACATGCAGCATCATTTACAACCGTTTGGTTCAGCTCTGTATTTCTCTCCTCTCAGTAGGGTTGTTTACAGCGCATGGAAGTGCCGGTTAGCTACTTAGCTTAGCCTACTTCACAGAGGAGCTGGTGCAGGCACACACATATGTGGCAGCCAATGCACTCAAGACTAACTACTGGTGCTCTGTGTGTAAATAGAAAACAAAATAATGATAATAGAAGTTTCTGATCTCAGATAAAGTTCAGGTTAAAGTCTGGTTTTCATTGTTCGGCCTTCATAAATCACTGATTTTATGTTTTTTTAATTCCTAGAATTTAATCAATTGCTCTTCAAATGTCTGGAAAAGGCAGTTTTGAGTAGATCTTTTACAAAATAGTCTAGGTAAGTATACCCCTGGACTCCCCCTAGAGCTGCTTCAGTCCACAGCTGCTGGTTAACATGAACAGGTGTTCCTCATGATGTCAGCAGATGTTGGCACGTATGACAGACGTCTGATGTTCTGTTTCAAATATATCATTTTGTTAACTGTTTTAATTGGACAACCCAGTATCTAAAGATAAAAATATCAAAGACAAACTATTTAATTTGGCAAACAGGTAAATTGGCAGTGAGATTTAGAAAATTGCACAAGAGGCACCGCCTGAAATCTTGCCTATAGGGCACCAAATTGTCTAGGGACAATTTAGGGTGTGTGTTCACAAAAAATTATTTTTTCTGGGTGGTTTAAACATGTGTGGATGTTCCTGAAATGCACTGCAAAGAAATTTTAAGCATGCATGCTATGAGGATTGATGTGTCAGTGCACATTCCACCCACAGAAATCCCTTAACAAGTCACAGCACGACAAAATGAGCATGCAGACCAAACAGACTGTTGGTTTAAAGAGGAGGAAATAATCTGTGTGCTTGTGTGTTTCTTTGTTTCTGACAGGAACATGCAAATTCACACGTGGCATCAACAGAAAGCGAGCCCAGGGAGTGGTTTATCATTGGTGTGGTTAAATACAATTTGCTGTACCCTTTTTTCTTGTTTATTATGGTGAAAGGATTTAATAACAACCTCTGACCATTTTCTGTAACACTTAACCCTGAATTTACCACTTCATACATGAGAGCTGTGATTACTGTGCATACAGGAAATTACAGGAGCAACCATAAAAATCATTGTCTGTTTGGAGCTGTTGGTTTGTGGTTTTGAGGGTGGGGGGAATGACTGTTTATCATTTCCACACAAAGAGGTCTTGTGTGTATATCAGATGTAGAACACAAGCTGTGTCTGAGTGCAGCATTAAGGTGAAGAGGGAGGTCCACAGTAGATAATTTCTACCTCTCGGGGTCGGTTCCCACAAGAAACTGGTTGCCATGAGTACCAGGAGGGTATCTCAGAGCCTGGACCCCCTCCCAGCCTCCAGAGGAAACCCTATAGTGTTCAGACACTACCACATGAGCAACAACAAACCTAATATATTACAGCTTTTTACCTCTTCCTCCTCATCACCACACCAACCACATGTCCCGCCACAATCAAATAAAAAAGATAAATGTTTCGCAGTAGGCCATTAGTGTGTGTGTAACTCAAACTGAGGGCCAATAAACAAAGGAAATGACAAAACCTTCTGTTATGACAGGATTGTGGTGTTTGAGATGTTTAGGAAACGTGGCAAGTCAGTTTATTGCACCACAGTACTCTTTATCACCAATGAAAAGGAAGAGATAATTTTTTTGTCTGTGTGTGTGTCTGTTGCCTAAACATCTCAGAAAACAGTAGAAAAATTTTTATGAAACTTGCAGAAAATAGTCTGGCGGCCAGTAGGTTGCATCCAGCCTGCGAGTGACTTCCATCTGGCCTGCCAAGGAGAATGAATTATTTTTTTTAAGCACTCAGAGTTAGGTTAATTTTTGAACATTACAAAAATGTAAACAAGTGTCTCAGTGACATTGGATTGGTTGTAATGGCCCAGACGCCACCTTGCACAACATGTCTTCTCTACCAATGAGGAAGAGGTATTTAGCCATTGCTAAGAACAGATGAAATAAAACTGGACAGATAAAATCCCATATTTCAGGTGAAATGAGAGGTAAATAATCTGCTTACAGAATTTAAAGTCAAACCTGTGTTTAGTCTGCTTATAGACACTGTCTGCCATAAAGGATTTTAATATGTCGCTACTACAACATTTTGCACAAACCTTTGTCCGTTTACAAACTTTGGGAAAATAAAACAGCAGGTGATTCCTTTAAGAAACCTTTATCATTAGTATTTTGCCCACAACTCTGGGATATGTGAGTTGTTTAAATATTAGCTGAAAGTCAAAGGTCAGTTTATAAAACACCCAAGGATGGTCAGCTCAAAGAGGAATGTGACACTTGACTCTGAACAAACATAAAGCTCTGTTGGAGAAACAGAAAACACTGTTACCCTGAGTGAAACATACACTAAAACAGCCACTATGAAGCCTTATTTCACAACACAAAACTGATTTCAGCGGCTAATTTTCTTTCTTTCTTCCTCTTTTCGTCCCTCCTCTTTCTGCGTGAGACAGCAGCCAGCAGGCCGGTACCGGTTGAAACCTGTTTGGGTTGAAACAGAGAGGACTTTCTCCGCCCCGTGCTTCAGGAACCATCCAGACAGAGCTTTGTGTCCTCAACTTCACTCAGAGAAAGACAAAATACACCGCTGTATTAATAAAAGATGCTGATCAAAGGAAATGTTTCAGCAAAAGTCTTTCCAGAGAAGGCAAAAGCTGGTGCTGCGTTCATAAACCGTTGAAAAAACGGACAACTTAGTGTTTGTTATTATCTTGTTGTTTATTAGTATTTTCTGTTGAGTTTCCTCAGTTTTTTGGTCTTTCACTTTCATAAAATAAAACTGCATAATTTATCTTCCTAATAAAATCATTCAGAAGAACTTGTTCTGACTTCACAATTTTGTTTTTTGCAAGTTTCAGCAACTTTTATAACCAATTTTAACATCAAACAAATGTCTGCCTCATACCGAAAAATAAATCAACCATTCAGAAATTTAATTCTTCATTCCACAATAATCATTTATTTTTTCTTATTGAAGAATATAACATAAAAACGTAAAAATATGTCCCAGTTTTAGGTCAGCATTATACTATTAAATATCCACAATACGTTTATCACAAAAATACAAGACTTAGTCGTCACTGAAACACTTTATAAAAATTGTTATATAGTCTTTGATCTTAACGCGACAGATAAACTGGAAAGTTCCACATTTTCCGGCAGACTCTGAATGCAGCATCAGATAAGCTCGCAGGCTGCTTCTTCGGGAAGTGGTTGTGACGTCACCAACCAATCAAAAGCGCTCAAAATACCCTCAGCAGCGGTCTGAGTGGCTCCATGTTGGATCGGTCTTTTCTTAGAAAGACGAGTGTTCGGGTTTGGGAGGGGGTTCCACCTGCGCGTTCGGCCCTGAAAAGTGTGCTGCGCGAGGCGGGCTCAGGTATGAAGGTAGCCGGCCAACAGACGGAGGTTCTCCGGGGCTTTGCTTCACCGAGCGGCGCCATAACTGTTGTTTTTAACAGAGACCAGAAAATCGGTCAAAGACGCACCTGAGGAGAGGTGAAAAGTGGAAGAACTGTTTTGAGATAAAAGCCACACAGACAGTAAGTATATTTTCTTCTTCGAAATCTTTAAAAACTGCTATAAAGTATGCCACTGAAACAGATATAATTTAGATGTTTTCAAACACCAGGGATGAATATTTAAGTGTACAAGACTTTATTAAACATGTGTCAACAAGTCACCTGATCCAGAACAACAAAAAGAATAGAAACTTGTGTTTCATTAGCCAACAGTGAAAGGTGTGAGTTCCTGATGTGCAGATTTATTGCCCTAAAGGCACATAAATGTGTCTTAATGTCTGAAGACCCTACTGTGTGTCATAACAACACTTTGGAAATTTAATCAACATAGACCAAACATAAACCCCAACATGGATCCAACTCAAACCTGACACACTCTGCATAGACCCAACATAGGCTCAAGACAAACCTGACAGAGACCCAACATAAACATAAAATAGACTCGACATAAGCTTGACATAGATCCGACATAAACCTGACATAGTTCTGACATAAACTTGACACAGACTCATTTAACATGGATCCAACATAAACCCCACATAGACTCAAAGCAAACCTGACAAAGACTCACACAAACCTGACATAGACAAAACATATAAATGATATAGACCCAACATAAACTCTACATAGACCTGACATAAACCCTCCATGAACTAACGGACCCAGACCTAAACCTGACATAGACACAACATAGCCCCTGAGATAAACCCAACATAAGCCCAGGGCAGAAGTAATTTTAAAGTTCATTTGAACTTGATCTGTTGTGGCCTCCGATTATTTTAGGGCTCTGCAGTTTTTACAGCTGAGAGTCATTTTACCACTTCTTCTAACCAGGGGTGCCACCAATTGGGCTGAGGGAGCAATGAACACTGTTTAAATATTGATGACACTCCCCCCCTTGGCCTGATAGTTTTATATGCAGACAAAATGTATTATAAATATAAATTTAGGAGAGGACAAGCTTCAATAAGTTGAGTAGTGAAAGATCTTTTGTCAATAACTTATATCAGTTGTAAATAAACAAACTAAAGTAGTATGTTTATCAAGAGGTAATTTTTTAACTCCTGTATTTGTCTAATAACCTCAATACGACAACAGAACAAATCTCCACAAATTCTGTCCTGGCTTTTGGTTTGAGTCTTGACCTCCAAAATAAGAAAAGCTCTGCAATTCCTTGAAGGAATGCATATCGCCCGCTGGCCTTCATACCAGCGTTTTAAACGGAGTCACTCTTGTGTGGAGAAATGGTGAAGTTGTAATCATTTTGGCCAAACTTTCAAAATCAGGTTCTGAGGCTCGCGCTTAGAGGATGTGTTGTGGATGACTCTCAGCTACAACCATTCCAGAATTTTAAACTTTTCTGTGAAAGCTACCGAGTTATAGCTGTTTATTTGTATTAAAATGTTAGTGGATGTCTTCTTGAATTGGGTTTACCCGACCACCAAGTCATATGACCAGACCTCCTGTAAAGACACTGAGGAGGGAAAATGTACATTTTCTTCCTTCTGTCCAACTTCTGCATTCTGTTAATGTCTTTACTGACTGTGTTGTTCCATATGTCCTGGGAGTCTGGTTCCCCTTGTGATTGGGTGCACTTCCATTTTGTGGCGTGAGTTTGCAGCATTTTCTTACTTGCAGTTTTTTGTATTTGCATTTTTTTTTGCATTTGATTACTTGGTTGAATGTTTTGGCTTCTGTCTATATTTTCGTGATTGCAACATTTTTTTTGCAGCATTTTTCTGTTGCATTTGTTGTGTTTTGGAGTTTACATCTTTCATGTGTTTACTGTGCATTTAAATGTTGAAATGTTTAGCTTTTTGTGGCACCTTTAGCTATTTGGTGTGTGTCTAGCTGTCTGTGGTGCATTTAGCCATTTACAACGCATTTAGCTGTTTGGTGTGCATTTAGCCGTTTGTGGCGCATTCAGCTGTTCGGTATGTACTTAGTCCATTACTGTGCATTTAGCTGGTTGTGTTGAACACTGTGTGTTGAGCCATTTGCTGTTTAGCTTTTTGTGATGCGTTTAGCTGTTTGGTGTCTTTTAGCTTCTATCTATCATACTTAAAGCTTTTAACTACTTTTTTTGGTACCTAGTGTTTTGCTACATTTGGTGTTTTGTTTCTTTTTCCATTTTGCTAATGTTTTAGCTTTTAGCTAGTGTTTTGCTACTTTTTGTCAAGCAACACAGTTTCATCTTCTTTGGCTATATTCAGTAGGGTCATTCAGAACTCAGCATCATGCTACATTTTCACAGAAAAAGTCATTTCTGTCATTTAAATGTGAATTTAATGAGCTGGAGTGCGTCTTCCAGATTACACAGAAATTTCATTTCCAGACCCTGACAACATGTTTTCCACACATTTAGCTCCGCCCACTACATCTGACTAATCCAATTTCCTTGTGTCCTCAGGTGGTTGAGGTCAGGTCTTTAACACATCAGATGTTTTATGCTGTCAAAGCTGGAAGGACCCATATGAACATTTATGATGACTCTGATGTATTCATGATTGTGGCTGTGAGTCAGCATGCAGCGTCCTTGATGCTGGAAAAAAGAGGAAACAATATTTTTGTTTCAAAAGATTTTTTGTTTCGTTTAAGGTCACTCAGCTGTGATGACCATCCTGAATCAGGCCGACTTCAATTGTAGATGATTTTCTACGAGTTTCATTAAAATACATCCACTGACTCGTGATATATTTTGCTGACATCGCAGACAAAT
The DNA here is from genome assembly GCA_031762555.1 of Cynodonichthys magdalenae. Taxonomy (NCBI): domain Eukaryota; kingdom Metazoa; phylum Chordata; class Actinopteri; order Cyprinodontiformes; family Rivulidae; genus Cynodonichthys; species Cynodonichthys magdalenae. The sequence goes on along the minus strand of JARVJO010030845.1, from coordinate 1,941 downwards.
GAACAGAGAGATTAGCAAACTTGAAACTTTGTATTTTTTGCAGCTGATGGCTAAAAAACATATTTCAAAGTGTGGTTTTAATCCTGTCTTTGTTTTTGGCCTGAAGTTAAATGTTCTGAAGAATGTTCTTTGCCTCAGAGAATAGTGAGGTGAAAAGCTATTAAAGCTGAATTGTTGCAGGTCCTGGGCTTGTTCGAGTCAGAGGGATAAGCTGAAACAAGTGAGAATCCAAACAATGCATTACAATGTGCTGCATTAACTAATAAAGTTTATTTGAATGTATTCAGTAAAGTAAATCTGTTTTAGAGGAAATAAATTAGATCAGAGGACCCTTCATTTTTCTGTGAACAGTATTGTGGTGGGCTGCTAAAGAAACATGAAGCTCGGCTGAAAGAAACTAGCAACAGGAAATATGAGTTTAGTGTTGCGGTCGGTGATGAAACTATGTACCTTGTTCGCTCCTTTTTCCAGCATGTGTTACACATTTACAACATGTTTAGCTAACCAGGACTCCTTAGTTAAAGCCAGAATGTGTATCATGGCATCGAATTTCGACCGCCTCTTGTGAATTTGATCCAAAATGTCTAAATTTGTTTATAAGGAATTTATTGTTGAAGACAAATGTTATAACCTGTGTGAGTTTGGTTGCAGTATTAGTAAAACATCTAGTGAGCCAGTGGATAGAATTCAATGAAGCCGATGAACTTTAGGTGTCAACCCCATTTAAGATGGCTGCCACAGTTAAAACACCTGAAGGCTGTGTTATAGTTGTGTTTTGGGTACTTGTGCAGGGTGTGCTCACTTTTGCCAGAGGTGTAGATGCTGTGTTATTGTAGTATTCTCCAGAATGTGGCAGTACACTTTCTAACTTATGAAATGTTGTAAGTAGGAGAACAAAAGCTTGACAGACAAACAAACTATGTGAATGGTGTAAGGCGTGCAGCCTATGCAGAGTTACAAAAATTTGGAGGTGCACGACCACGCACCGGGACACCGTGTGGGGCCAACGCGCAGGGGTGCACATGGCGCAATTGCATCACTATTAGCGTGCACCCCCTCGCACCTGGCACGATGCATCAACTGTAGATCTAGCGGTAACCAACACAAAAGGAGCTAAAACTTGGTCAGTTTTACAGATATTGAGCTAAAATTTGATGTGGTAGTAGCTGAGAGTCATCCTGAACACTGACCCCTTCAACACACTACTCTGAGCACTACACATTGCCAGAATTTGTTTTGCTTAAAACTTTGTCATTAACTGTTTGTTTTAAAAATATCATGAACCGCTGGGCTGATTTAAGTGAAACTCCTCATTGGGTGTCTCTCTACATTCTTTAATGCTGTGTTACAGTTGTCCTCGGAGGTTTCGAACCTCTGAGTTGTATTTTTCAACAGGAACTCCCCCTGAAGTTGTAGTTTTGAGTCGAGAGGTTGGCACAACCAGACTGTACCCGAGCAGCCCAAGCATGGGTTACATCATCATTTCAACATGGCTGCTGCTTGCATGAAACTCTTTACTTTTGTTTTTTTAACAGTTCTGTTTTTTATTTTACATTTACATTATCCAACAGATATGTCCAACTTTGCACGTGTGACCAACCTCCTCGTGCAAAGGCTGCACGTGACGCGCAACATTCAGTTTGTTCGTCACGCTTTTGCTCTCGTATTTTATAGCATTTCACAAGTTATAAAGTGTTCTGCCACATGAAGAATACTACAAGCACCAAGTACACCTCCATGCACGAGTAGCTACCCAAAGCACAAACCGAGCCCAAACCGAGCCGAGACCACTCCCACGGGAGTGTGCTGCAGCGCGTGCTGAGAGTCAGATTTGTTCACTAAGGAACATAAACGTTTACCCCCTCCTCATCATCGTCAGGAGAACATCACCATGTTCTCTAGGACAGTGGTTCCCAACCTCTTTTCCTGCCGGGGGGGGGG
>JARVJO010030844.1:0-11018 GCA_031762555.1 Cynodonichthys magdalenae | reverse complement strand
GCGAAACTGTGTTTTTTCGACATTAACAGAATATCGACAAAGTTTTGCGCACATTTGCAATGGAAACGCAGCTTCTGTCAGAGAGAGACAAAAAGGAGCCAGAATTCAAACAAATTTGTCTCAATAAACAATAAGCATTTGTTCCTCTTTGACTTCACTTCGGCTGCCTGAAGCTCAACAAAACAGTGATAAAATGGTTGAAATCGTGTAATTTGCCAAATTTCTTAAATATTCAGATGTTTTCTTCTACTTTCTGTATTTGTAGAAAATGCGTGTCACAGGCTCTGTAAGACTCTGGGGTTTTTGTTTTTCTGTTTAAGGCATCTCAAGCTTGGCGCAAAAACAAGATGGATGAGTCCAAGCACGAGATTCACTCCCAGGTGGATGCCATCACAGCAGGCACAGCCTCCATGGTCAACCTGACAGCAGGTAGAAACAGTGAAACATCTTGGTTTTTTTTTCATATATATATTTTTTAGATTTGTTGAGTCTTTTTGTAAGGTAAAGTGCAACTAGAAGGTGATTATCTGCCTCGATATGCTGGAGGTTGAGAGGATAGTAAAAGGATATAAACACAGAAGCACAAGGCCAGGAGTACTTTATTTTAAAAAACAAAAAACAGAACACGTTAGGAGCAAGAATTGTAAATGAAACAAAGTGAAGACAGCAGAGTGAGAAAACATGAATAGTTTGTCCTCCAGCAGGTGATTGGCTCATATTTTTTAGTTTTTCCCTGATCTATGAGCACAACTTAATGCAGCGAGGCCATTTGGTGAATGGGTTTTTATTCACATTTCTTTAAGAAATGAATGCAGTTTCTGTTGCTGTTCTAAGGTGATCCAGCTGAGACAGACTACACAGCGGTGGGCTGTGCGGTTACCACCATCTCCTCCAACCTGACAGAGATGTCTAAAGGGGTCAAGCTACTTGCTGCACTCATGGAGGACGAAGGAGGAAACGGACAGCAGCTGCTGAGTGCTGCGAAGAACCTGGCCTGCGCCGTCTCTGACATGCTGAAGACGGCTCAGCCTGCCAACACAGAGGTTTACAGCCGGACCAACACATGAAGGCACATTATGGTCCTTGTCTGTTTGACCTGTAGCTTTATCTGCGAATATTTTATCCTTCCAGCCTCGACAGAACTTGCTGCAGGCTGCAGGAAACGTGGGTCAGGCGAGTGGTGAGCTGCTGTCCCACATTGGAGAGACGGACACTGACCCACAGTTCCAGGTGTGCCTTTTTTACATGTTTTGTTTATTAAATGCAGCTGTTTTATTGATTTTTATTTCTTTATTTTATTTACTTTTGCTATACTGACTTCAAAAATCTTTGTCTATATGACAGAAACATCAGGATGTTGGGTAATTTGGTGTTCCATTTTTAGCTACACTTGGGCATCTTTAAGTGAGCCAGAGTTGTTTATGAATTATTTTTAATACATGTATTTTGTTTAGTTTATATAAAGAATTAATTCATCCCAAGGATCTAAATAACATATTACACCTATTCAGAACTGAGTATTTTATGAGCGTATAAAACTCTGTCCTGTCTTCCCTCTGTTTGATGTATATATTTGACAGCTTCGAGGATCTTTCAGGCGGAGAACTCCCTCCTTTGTTCAAATGATGGTAACTAATGTGTCTGCAAGACAAACGCTTGGCTGGAATATACATGAAGCCAATCAATAAATCAGTATTTTAGAAAATCTATTGATTTATTTGTAAATTTGTGAGGTGAATCGGTGATTAGAACAAAGTAATTTATTCCAAATTTGCCTCTGCTCATTCTGAAGAGAATCTTTTGGGTAGATCTGCAGGAAGGACATGACATTTTTTATTATAGATATATATTTAAAACAATATCACTCGACAGTTTATTTTTAGTTCAATGCACATGTTTCTCTTTAATAAGACAATTCAGTTCATATTTAGGTACATGGGGTGTGTCCAATTGGTCACGAGACATTTTTAAGTATAAAGGTTTGTTTGTCTGATTACTTGTATACATTTGTTGTTGAGACCTAATGTAGTTGGTGCTTTTTACTGGAGCTCTAATGGGTGTACCAAACAAAGCCTCACTTTTGATCACACTCGTAGATTTGGAAATCTTTTGTACTAACCTGGCTGAAAGGTGCTTTTATCACCTCTGATCTTGCAGAGTTGCAGCTAAAAAACTCAAGTTTTTGATTATTTAGGGTGTATTCACACCAACCTTGTTTAGTCCGCTTTAATGGAAATCTAGTTTGTTTGCCTAGAAAGTCCGGTTTGTTTGGGGAGGTGTGAATGTGTAATCGAACTCTGATGCAGACCTGATCCGCCTACAAACCTGTCTTGGCTGGATTGAAGTAAACTCTGGTGCGGTTCACAAGTATATGTCAATGCTAAGCGACACGAAGCAGGAAGCAGACTTTAACGCAGTGCATTGAGTAATAATAGTAATAAAGTTACTTAAATACCTTGCTCGGCATCTGTAGATGGGGGACATCACTGCTGTGAAGTTGGATGTGCTCCTACTCCGTGCACTCTGCCATCATGCTGAGTCCATCGTTGAAGAGTGTTTGTTTTGCACATTTGCCAAAACAAAAGAACAACCACTAAAATCTGACTTCACTCCATATTTGTTTACATTTTCACTTTGTCTAAATTCATGGGCTGCATCCTGATGAGTGCACATTTGTCAGCTGCATACGTCACTGCCCCGTACCAAGTGCTGTCCCAATTCAAAGGCTTCTCATTTTTAATTTAAGTTTAGCAACTTAGCTGATGAAATTCATGCTGCAATAAGATGTTAAATAAAATTCAACTACAAGTACTGATGCTAAAGCTAAACCAAATTGTTTTTTTATTTATTTACATGTAATGTTTTAACTGTGAAGTTATTCTTCCAGTGAAAAGACGTGTAAATACACGTCCCAACGCATTTTGAGTCTGATATGAAACCGATCACTATGGTAACAGGGTAGCGTGTGGTCACACAAGCTTATGTCAAGCGAAGGCTAGACCGTCTCATTTCACAGCAGTTTCATGCAGCCTACCTGGACTGGGAAGGACGTGACCCACGTGGGCCATGAGGGTGCAGCCTATGAATTGAGACACAGCCTTTGTGAAGATGGAAGTTGCGCTCAGTGTCTTCTTCAGAGGTTTTCGTGTCGTTTCCTTCACTGGTTCTTGGTGCAGCCACACCACAGGCAAGGAGGTGAACAGGTTGCTCGGTGTGAAAGTGAACCTCAATTGAATCGGGTCTACCGTCCTGTCAGCTGTGAAAACACCCGTAGTGTCTTGTGCTCAGTAGATGAGAATTCAGATTTTGTTCCTTCTTCAAAAATCCAAAGGGTTTTCTGATGCTGCTTGTAAAGATGCGTTGTGAACCGTGTCAGCGTTGATTGTTGGACATGCTGCATGCACGTCTTTGTAAATGCTGACCATAGGTGTGTACACCATTTTACCACCTGAGGGGCGTGTTGTCTGATCAGCTGTTTTCTTTGTGTGCAGACTCTGCTCAATCACTACACAGCTGCTGTAATACTGGATCAAATCATCTCTGGTGTTTACTCAGTGATGAAATCTTGTTTGACTGAGTGGATCTGAAAACATATCTGGTTTTATTTTGCGAGGTGGTATTTTCACTTGAATTTGATGTAGACTGTTAATCATCCAGGGCAAGGTGATCTCAAGAGTTTTATTCATTTTATTTATTTTTTTTTCAAGGGAAACTGGACTTCTTTTTCTTTTTTTATTGTTTTACTTGTCTTATCCACAAAGCTTTCTTAATTCAGATTTTTAGTTCAGTTTCTCAATTCAGTTCCTGAATTAGAAAGCTGCTTGGATGAAAAGTGAAAAATTATGCTAAACAAGAATGTCAAAATGATTAGAAAGACTGTTGAGGCTATGAACCTATTGAAGAGGTTGGTTACTTTATTTAATAAAAGAGCATATGTATATCATTAGAGATCATTAAGGCTCTTTTGTTGAATGATTATGTAAAACAACAAGATTGTAATTTTTAAAAGAAACTAAAGAACAACAATTTATACCTAATTCTTCCATGTAATTGGATTAAGTTTTAGATTTTAGTCAAATTAAATTGACATAATTAAATAATTTGACATAAAGAGTTCTCCAATCAGGATTTCAGGGACTAATTCTAAAGTGCAAAATTAGGAGAAAATGCAGAATGGGATGAGATGATTTTGTTTTCTTAAAAGAAGTTTTTACTTGATTGGCCTCTTGGTGACCTGATGATTTTTTTTTGTAGAAAAACAGAACAGACTGTTGAGGACTAACTGATTGGAGCAACTTCATTTCACACTGAATCATGTTATGCGAAATATATCCTGATTGCAACATTTAATTTAAGTGATTCAGCACATTCTCATGAGTGACTGTCCCCTTCCTTACGCAGAAGTAAAGGAAGTCTTGAGATAAATCATGCCGTTTGTGTTTGATGCAGGATATGTTGATGCAACTGGCGAAGGCCGTGGCTAACGCTGCAGCTGCTCTGGTGCTCAAAGCTAAGAATGTTGCCCAGAAGGCCGAGGACTCCACCCAGCAGAACCGGGTTATCGCTGCAGCTACGCAGTGCGCTCTGTCCACGTCTCAGCTGGTAGCCTGCACCAGGGTGAGTCCTCCTGAAATAAAATGTCTCAAACTATGTGTAAATGCTCAGATTTTAGATGTTCCTGTTGAATATACAGCAGTCAGCCACAGTATCATGATTACTGATGGGTAAAGTTAATATTAATCAGCTGAGAAGTTTCCACACATTACTTTCGATTTGGACATCTACTTCCCATATTATTGTGTTGAAGTGTGAGGTAGTCACAGAGCTGAGTTGGGGAGTAAGTGCAACGTTGGGGTTGGCTCATGCAACACTCTCTTCCAACCAACATCCCTGCTGTCAGTCCACTGGTTTCACACATCAAAACTGAGCTGAACTGCCTCAATTAAATTAAATTATTATTTATTTATTTATTTATTTACATTTATTTAACCAGGCAAATCCCAATGAGATGGGAGATGAGGCCTGGCTCTGAAGGCAAGCTATTGTAAAAGCTTGTGGTCATTGTGTGAGATAAATGGTGTGTGAAATGCCTAAAAAAAAGGGCCAGCTTCCCTTTTTTGATAATAAAACAAACCGATTGTGTAAAAAGAGTTGGCACCTTGCAGAAATAAGCATGTTTCAAATGGTGTAAAGCCTTTTTGTTTTGGAGTTGACATACATCAGAACATGAGCAACTGTCACCAAGGACAAGCTATTGTAGAGACGTTTAGGTCAACGCATCTAAACAACTGTTGCTCTTTTTTATTTATTTATTTATTTACTTACTTACTTACTTACTTACTTACTTACTTACTTACTTACTTACTTACTTACTTACTTACTTACTTACCGTTGTTTAACCAGGCAAATCCCATTGAGATCGCAGATTTCTTTTTCAAGGGAGGCCTGGGCCTGAAGGCAACCTATTGTACATGTTTTTGTACAATAGGTTTGTTCTTGTTAGATGTTCTAAGTCTGCTGGGATCAGGGTCTATAAAAACCGGGGACCAAGAAAGGAACTAGTGACAGTTTGTCCAGCCAAGGCTTATTAATGCAGCTATGAAGTAAAACTACCAGTACAGTGGACAGCCGAGCAGCGTGTCTTCACTAGAGAGCATTGTTTTGTGAGTTTAGGCAGAAGTTCTTTTTATTCTTTTACCCAACTAAAAGTACTGTGCTTCGTCAAGGTGGTGGCTCCAACCATCAGCTCTCCAGTTTGTCAGGAGCAGCTGATAGAAGCAGGCAAGTTGGTGGCCAAGTCAGTGGAGGGGTGTGTAGAATCATCGCAGAGTGCCACCAACGATGAGGGCCTGCTGAAGCAGGTGGGCCAGGCTGCCTCAGGAGTCACTCAGGCCCTGAATGAGCTGCTTCAGCACATCAAACAGTACGCCAGCGGAGGACATCCTATTGGACGTCACGGAGAGGCGACCGACCGCATTCTAGATGTGACTGAGAACATCTTCAGCTCGATGGGAGACGCTGGTGAGTGAATGTGAAAGCAGAACTCTCTCGCACCACATGGTTTTTTGCTATTAAAGTTGCTCTGTTTTAATGTGTACACAAGTGCTATTTAAAGGTAGCCGCACCTTTGACCATATGTGCTTTCTCAGTGAAGCAGGTGGAGCAGTTGTTCCCCATTGTTTGACTTAAAAACATGTTATTTATACCAGCAATAGGACAAAAACAGGCAGTGTATTTTCTAAAAGCCCTCCCTCATCTTATCTGAGCTTGGTAGTCACACAGTATTTAACTGTGCTTTGTCTCTTTCTGCCCCTGAGGGAAGTTGGGAATTGGTAGCCGGATCATTGCCTTCCTTCACAATTCTGCTCGATTCTAATCTCCCTTCACTGCTCTGTCTGGGCTTTCTCCCACTGACATCGATTTCTCCGGTAAAATTTCAGTGTGGCCAATCAGTGAACAGAGGGAGGAGTTTTCTGTGTTGTTTTTGAATGGTAGTCTGCCTGTAGTTTAGCAATGGTAGAAGAGGAAGTGAATGAAGCCTTTTAGTCTTTGTTGACAAGGCTTTTTGTCTCACAACACCTGCAGTGCAGCACTCATTTACAGCCATCTCGTTCAACTCGGTACTTCTCTCTACTTGTAGGCAATGGTTGTTTACAGTTCACGCAGTTTCCAGTTAGCTTAGTTTACTTCATGGTCGAGCTGGCGCACTACATACATTACGGCCAAACACTAGCAATTGGGAAAAAACTACACAAAGCAAAGAACAAGGGGCTGGTATTTACCAGGCTATGAAATTGGAAATGTCTTCTGTTTGTCTGTCCATCCGTATTGTGAGCTGAATAACTTGAAAAATAAGTAAAGTACCAACTTCTATTTTGGTGTGTGGCTGCATTATGTGTAAGAATAGTCCCTGTCGAAAACTGGGTTACCACAACAAAATCCAAGCTGGTCATCGCCACATATATATACTCAAATGATTGGAGTGGCTGTAGCAAGGCCACCATTGGCCACCCTGTCTCCACCATTGCACCTTGTGGTGGAAACTGCTCCCTCTGCTCACGAGGTTCCTTCACCACCTTAAATATAACAATGCTTACCTCTGTTCTTGCACAGTATAGCTCTGAATTACAGCTTTGAATATCTTGCACAAAAAACATAAAGGTTTACATTTTCTGTTCATTTCCCGTCCAAAAAAAACCCACTTATCTCAAACCCACAGCCATTCACTTTTTAAATCCCTCAGCAATGGGAGACATCGCCGTACTGTTTAACTATGAATCTGACAGACAAGAGTAAACACTGAGTTATATATTGCTAGGAGTGCAAGGTATTCACAAATTCATATAGAAAAATTAAAACAGTCCTTTGTGTTCTCTTATATTGAGCTCAATCTGAGCAGGAGCTCGTATGCATGTGTGTGAGACCCAATGTGAGTGTATTTAGGCTAACCAGACAACAAAAATGAACTACATGTGACCTATAAGTGAATGTTTTGTAGTAGACTACATTGGTAAAAGTGTTTGGCCACAGTTTATTAAAAAAATAATTCAAAACTAATAGGGGGTTGAAACTCAGATCTCACACAGCAATTTCCATGACACCAATTTGTCAGTGTTCCTGATTTTGTTTTCCTATTTTATAAAAAAAATCAGTCTCCGTTTGTGACAAACCATTGGAAAGTTGATACTGTAGAGATGTGATTGATAGAGAGAATCCTTGGCTATGGTGATCACAGCTGGTAAAAACAGGTAAAATTATAGAACTTTTTGTTCTTTTTAAATGAAATGGAAATGCTAAACTAAGAGAGAAACAGCGTCACCTGCTGGAGAATGCAAAGATTGACAAGTAAATTATAATATAGAAATTGAATGACAGGACAGCGTATAATTGAAATGTATTTAATCATCACTTCTCACAATATTAAGACAATAAAAAAAAACACTTTTTTTATATAATAGCAGTAATATTCAATGTTATGGTCCCACAAGAGGAACCGTTTTCACCTTGAATTATTTTAAATTATTTTAAAGTGTTTCCTGTCAACAATTGACCTTTTTTCTCTGTTTCAGGTGAGATGGTTCGTCAGGCTCGCATCCTGGCCCAGGCCACGTCTGATCTGGTTAACGCCATCAAAATGGATGCTGAAGGAGAATCCGACCTGGAGAACTCCCGGAAGCTTCTTTCTGCTGCCAAACTGCTGGCTGATGCCACTGCCAAAATGGTGGAGGCTGCTAAGGTCTGCCATCTCCTTTACCTGATAAACCTAATTCTTTCATTCAGTTTGCCTGCATTTACTGAAATGGACACGTGTTTCTGCAGGGCGCTGCTGCAAACCCTGACAGCGAGGAGCAACAGCAAAGGCTGCGTGAGGCAGCTGAAGGCCTCCGCATGGCCACCAACGCTGCCGCCCAGAACGCTATCAAGAAACGGCTCATCAACAAGCTGGAGGTAAAACAAAAAAGAAAAGAGAAAAGTAAAGTTTATACAGTCCAAACGAGCCCTGATTTAAATTTGTTTTGTTTTGAGAGGTAGAAGTCATCTAAACCTGGGCTGTACAACTTGCTCAGCTGCGGCTCTTTGAAGCTTTGACCAAAGCTAACATGAGATTACAGTTTTTGTTTTTTATACTCAGAACAGAAATGACCAACTTAAAGGCTCTGTCTCACTATAATATTTTAGATAACTTATGACAACTTGTAAAAAGTTTGTCCAACACTAAAGATGTCTAAGCTGAAGATGGATCTTTTCCTGGAAGCCTCTTTTGGGCCTATTTACAAACTGTAATGCTAACAGTTAGATCGAATATATAACCAATATAAGTAAAATAGTCCATTTTTTTTCATAAGTTTACTTATAAACTAACATTTTTAGTGTGACAGGACCTTTAGCAGTTTTCCTGTCAATTTGTCTGCAAACATGTGATCATCAATACAAAGAGTGAAACATGTTAATTAGATCATGCTAGTAGCCCGTTGGCCATTTGACTTTTTATTATTATTATTATTAAACCTTTATTTATCCAGGTGAACTGTTTGAGAACCATTTCTCATTTACTAATCCAAGTTCCAGCCTTAATCTATGATCTTTCTCTTAAATCTATTAGGGATACATTCAAAGACCTTTAATACTAGACTAGATAATAATAAAACATAGGAAAAAATATGCATGTTTGTAGATTTATTAAATTTGGTATAAACTATATGCAGTATTTTTTGAAAAATGATCTTTTCTTTTGTGAAAACAATAATAATAATTCACTGGCTCTTTTGATTGTAAAGGTTGCAGACCCTTGATCTAAAAAAAACACTTAAGGACAAATTTGTGCTCAAAACACAAAGTCAACAACTTTTCATTCAAGCAAAACTTTGTTTAGCTTAATGTTCAAACAGGAAGTGGTGTGATTGTCCTTTATAAGCTTAAAAGGCATCCTAAAACCTGTGAATGTTTGTTGAACAGCTGTCTTTCCATTAGTGAGTATTAAAACCTATAAAAGTGTGTGCACTTTTATTCTTACCAACATGAAACTGGTGAAAATAAGCAGTTGTTGGCATTCGTCTACTTGTTGCTTTGGTAGTTTGCTTATTTGTAAGGTGGGACACCATCAATTAATTTGTGATATTATGATTCATGTTTTTAATTTATGTAGTAGTAGTTGTTGATGTTTAAGGTGACAATAATTACAGAAAAACTTAAAATAGTCAATTTATCATCTGCCAGTGGAAAAAATATTGAATGCACATGTTGTGAATCAGGTAATTTTACCTGCTGATGAAATATTGGCTGCTTTAAGTTGTTTTGTTTTAACCTTATTCGCCTGCTGTGTTTTAAACTCACTCATCTCTTTCCTGTTTTCTCTCCAGAATGCAGCCAAACAAGCGGCAGCAGCTGCCACTCAGACTATAGCTGCTGCCCAGAATGCTGCTTCGTCCAACAAGAACCAGGCTGCCCAGCAGCAGCTTGTCCAGAGCTGCAAGGTAAACCATCTGTACAACACTAATCATACATTAAAGTAACTTTTAACAGTATTTTTTATGACTAAAATAATAAAAGTAAACTATCTTCACATGGGTCAAAATTGAAATTTAAAGCTAGTTTTGTTAGAACCTCCTTATTAAAGCTCTAATGCTGACATGTAGAGACATCTTATGAAAGGTTGGTGCTCATGTTAAAGTCTTAAGAAATGAAAGGCGTGGTTTCTCAATTCAGACAAAAGATCTCAAACCTGCCAACTGTCTGCCTCAACAAATCCAGACCAAGATTAGACAGATGCAAAATAATAAATTAAAAAAAACTTTCTAGAAACCAACCAGTCTTGCCAGAACAAGTAACGAGCTGTGATGTTTGAAGGTTGTGTCAAATGTGAGGCGTTGTTTAAAATTGTCTCAAGAAAGGTGCAGATCTATCATCTCCACTTTGTTTATAAAAAGCACTTTTCCAAACACTGGTGTCATTTGTGATCCTCCCCGGAGCAGAAGCATCATGTAAAAGGAAACACAAAAGTAAAATATAGCCTGACATAAATCTGACTGGAAGCTAAAACTGAACAGGAAGCGGTGCCTTTTAGCTGATTAACCTCACTGATCCACCTGCGTCCTGTTGAAATGCTGCAAAAAAAGACAGTTATAATATTAAATACTAGTAGTCACTGGTGAACAATACTGAAAAAACCTCTAAACAACTTATTTAAACCTGTCATGCTTTGGATGAGTAATCCTTGTATTGGATATTTTAAGAGGTGTTTTTAAAACGACAAATCTGAAAATGATAAACAGACAAATATCCACAGAGGAAATTATTTTTCATGTATTTTTTACATTAATTTATTTTCTCTCACTAATACAGTATATTCGACGGTACGGGCTGTGGCTCTTCTGAATAAATAAAAATTATTTAACACAGTTGTTTACACTTGAATTAAAAATATTTGACCAAAGGGAAACCGGAGCAGAGAGAGATGAATATGATTTATATTTTTATTTCTGTGACTGTATACGACCCACAGGAGACATGACATTAAC
>JARVJO010030843.1:0-11018 GCA_031762555.1 Cynodonichthys magdalenae | reverse complement strand
TCCTGAGCAAACAGTGGAGAGGAGAAACTCCCTATTAACAGGAAGAAACCTCCAGCAGAACCAGGCTCAGGACAGGCATCCATCTGCCTCGACCGGCTTCTTCAATTTATTTTGTTTGGTCCTTGGTCTTAATAAATGTTTTAAAAAATGTAGGTGGGGTTATATTGGGAGATATCAAGTTTGTGTGTGTGTGTGTGTGTGTGTGACCACGCAGGCAGAATCCAGCTTATCCACACAGGCCAGTACAAGTGGGGGTTCTTCGTCGCTCACACAGGGAGACACCTCCCCACCCACTGAGCAGAAAGCTGCTGAAAGACCCCAAACTGAACAGGTATGTAATGTCATACATGTATGTATTTAAAAAAAATTACCTCGCTACTAATTTTTCCACATGGGTGGTTCCACTTTACTTCAAGTTCAGGTCGTCTTGATGGTTCTGTTGTAACAAAGTAAACAAATCTTGCAAATTTTGGTCCCCAATCAAACCGAGTCTACCGGACTATCAGGTGTGAATGCACCCTATGGGTTTTATTACAAAATATAGTTCAAATTGTATCCATGACAACAACATGGCTTCAGAAAAGAAGAGTCTAGATGCTGATCTGACTTGTTGACAGAAGAGGAAAACATGGACCTGGAACAACTTCTCTAATATGTTGCCTCCTGCTATTTCAAAATTATTGTTTTATCTTTATTTCTTTTCTTTTATTGCTAAAAAATAAACAATTTATTTTAAATGTTTGATACATTTTGTTTCATTGTTGGACAAAAAAAAGTGTTTGGATTTACAAACCATTGAAATGTGTTTTACATTTTACTGTGGAAACTGAGGTTGTTCATCCTGTTGAGCTGAATTTTGATAAACTGAAATGGTAAAATGTTGACCATAATCTCAATCTGTGGGATGAAGGACAGGAGATGTGGGTTTATGAGAGTAATAATACTAGAACAAATATTTTATAAGCTTAGTCTTACAAATTTATGACATATTCTTATATGAATGTAATTTGTGGAGTAAACCTTTATACTGTATTTTAAATATATCTGTGCTTGTAGTTCATAAAGAAGTGTGTTATTTTATTTTTATGGTTTTTTTAAGCAGCCAGTCAAAAAGAATAATAAGGCTCCATTATGAGGGAAAAAATGTAAATAAACTTATTTAGTTAACCTGAAACAGTTCCACTATTATTTGTTGACTATAAACTGTTGTTTCAGCTCAAGGATTAAGGCTCAGTAAATTAGTTTCTATACAACCACTATAGAGAAAACTGCTGGTCATCATTGATTAGGACTAAACAATCACTTTCTGTAGTTTTATAAATCTATGAAGTTTCTTTGAGTCATAAAAAGTCTCAGTTTATTCCAAGACTGTGTTTTCATTTTGTGGTTAATAACCTGATCAAAACATTCAACCATTAGCCATGATGGCTACAAGGTTTAAAACCTGAAAGAGAACCCTAAGCTTGTCTTTTGGAAAAAAAGGGATAAAAATCTGTAATATCAAAATTTTTTTAATAGATTTCATACTATACAATGACCCACTGTTCCAAAATGAGCTAACATCCAACAAGCGGTGCTTCTCAGGTACAACACGGCTTCTGTTGATGAAAAGGAACGTCCTGCTTGACATAAACTTCACCTGGTAGAATGAAACAAGTCCCCAATTCAACTGTAACCTTTACTCCTATATAGAACTTCATGACTTTAAACGCACCACAGCTGAAATAAATGGTTTCTGATTTAAAAATGGTTTCTTGTGGATTTTGTTTACAGTTTACATTTTTTTTTTTTACTCTGATGTTTTCTCCTCCCACAGGTAGAGGCTTCTCCAGGACCAGGAGAGGAGGGATCCCAGACCACCACCAACAGCAGGGCAAGCGAGCCCCTCAGCCCCCGCCAACGCCGCGCCCAGCAACACGACCCACAGGAGCCTAGAGCTGGCAGGGAGCCAGCAGCCAGCAGAGCCCCCCTCCACCCTCAGAACCAAAGCCACGCGGGCACTGCAGTCCTCATCCTGGTCCTCACTCTGGCTCTGGCTGTCCTGATTTTTCGCAGGATTTATTCAGCCAATGAGTACAAGTTTAATTACGACTTGTGACGCCGCCTGCTGCTGCCATCCCTGTAGAACTGCTAGCAGCTGATGAGGGGGCGGAGCCAAGGCAGGAGGCGGTGCTGCTCACCACACCTTCAGGGTGGCTTTTAATGATTCACTTCAGTTGTTAGGTTGTTCCTGATTAGTAACCACACACCACAGGTCTTCCTTTAACTAGTTCTTATCAATATTTAAGATTTTTACTGGACTAATGATTTTGAGCAGAAAGAACTGATGGGTTTTAATCTGGTGCCACTCACAGATCTGTTAAGATGCTGAGTCATCAAACTGCAGAGACTTCATTCTACATTAAACTCAAATGGTTCATTTATGACTTATTGTTTGAATATGGAGCAACAGTCACCGAGTTATGATTATCTTTCCATCCACCACAAAGAATGAGTCTGAACCACATGGATCTGGTTACATATGTGTGTGTGTGTGTGTGTGTTCTAGCAATTGTTACTTTGTAAGGCCTGTTTTTCCAAAATACACTGCCCACTGGTCCTTATGTGTTAGGTTTAAGTATTGGTGATGGGTTAGGGGTTGGGATTAGAACTAATTTCCTTGCAGCTCTTCCTCCTGCATGTTTTGTTTAAAATATTTTTTGTCTGAAGCCAGTTTTAAAAAGAGCTCAAAGAGCAGCTGGTTTGATCCAGGTCCCACAAACGTAAGGACGCAGCTGATCACGTCTTTTTTTCCATCCACCTTTAACAAAGAAAAAAAAAACTGCTCTAATTCACTCAACTTAACACTGATGTTGAGTGGAAAAAACACTATCTGGCCATCGTTATTGTAGTGTATATATTTCAAATGAGCTGTGGGTGGGCAGAGGGAGGATTTATGATCATTTCTGGCCCACCACGTCTTCAGCTTGTTTATACTCAGTCAGGAAAAGATGCGCTGAAATTGCGCAATCAGTAACCCGCTGTTTCACATCTTATTGAAGTATAACCCAGGCTTAACACTAGCATGGCTGTAACAATAATATAACAGCTGACATAATCTGAGAGCTCTGAAAGTGATTTTATATGTAATCTCATGTCAAAGTTTGACCAAGAAAATCTTCTCAGTCTAAAACTCAGCCATGACAGGCAGCGGGCGATATACATTTCTTCAGGGAATATTAGGCCTTGATTTATTTTAAAGTCCTCCTCGTCATTAACAGAGACCGTTTGCTGCTGTGTTGTACGCTGTCTGTAGAGGCATTGCTGGGTATTTAAAGGTACTCTGTATGAAATCTAACAAACTGTTCAGAATTGCATCAGATGGTGCAGTGAGAGAATTTATTGCAGTTGTTTTACAGATATGAATTTGTGAAATGCAGGTACACGCTCAGTGTAAACAAACCATTCAACTGAATCTGTGAATCTGGCAAAAGCTATGTAGAAGATTGAGTCGTGATGGTTACATTATGTTGTCTTTAAGTAAACAAGTCAGAATCTGACCATTATAGAAACTCAGTGAAGACTTATTGGTAGAAACGGAGTGAATCTTGTTTGGGCTAAAGCGATGAATGAACCAGTTCGCGAGCAGAACTTTGGTCAGTTGCAGGCCGGATGTGGCCCGCGGGCTACCAGTTGAATAGCCCTGATCTAGACCAAAAGATAACCGTGAGATTACCCCCACAGAAAGATGTTTTGAAACCCACCCTGGTCCTTGCTGTGAAGAGTCTGTGTGGGTTTCCTCCTGAAGCCAAGAATACTGGACAGACTTAAATAAAACTCATAAAGTAATATACTTGTTGGAGTTAACCTGCTTAAGATGGCCACCACAGCTAAACAACTGTCACAAACACAAAAATGGTTGTTACTGCAAGAAGTTTAAAGATATCAAACAAAGGTTTTGTGTTTGAGACCACCATGTACGAACGTACCACCTCAGCAACATCTTACAGTGAACTCTGCACCTCTGTCACATGAAGTGATCTCTGTTTAAAACTCCCACCAAGGAATGTTCGGCCTTGATCTGTGCCCCCCACCCTCGCAGCTGGAGATAAGCACACTCATCCCATGACCCTGAACAACAACAGGAGCAGCGTTCTGTGAATACACCAAGATTTTTGTCCTTTATTAAAATCATTAATCTTTTTATCACTTAAAAAAAAAAACTACAATATACATAAAAAATAAATGAATTAAAAAAACATAGTAAATACTTCAAAAGACCAACTTTTGTGTTTAATACACCCAGCTATCTATTATTATTATTATAATTAGGTCAAACATGACTGTCAGTAATGTTCAATGTTCATAAAAGGATAAGTTTTTTTCCTGTTGTGTTCTGTTCGAAGTGTCGGCTCCATGTCTTCTTCCCTGTTTCTGGTGTATTATCATGGCAGTGTTACAGCACCACACGCAGGCCTGGAATAGTTACCACAGCTTTCAGGTCACTTTCTGTGTTTCCGTGTGGATAAAAATATTCCTAGAAACTGTCTTGTTTTTGAGGAAAAATATTATGTGAAGACAGTGTTCCTGTGTGGGCTTGATGATGATTAAACAACATTTATGTTGAGAAAAAACTTCTCATTGAGCTGAGCCGACAGGAAAATAGTCAATGTAGTTTTGAAATGTAAGTGACACAAAATCCTAATCATTGTTCCCTCTCTATACAAACTGTTTTATCAGCTCGGTGTTAATCAGTGTTAGCATATTTTCTCTGAGATGAAAAAAATTTTTAAAAAGAGTTTCATTCTAATGTCCTTCAGGCTGAGAAAAGCTCAAACTGAGAAACCCCTGAAAGCATTTTATGTATATTATCTTTTTGTTTCTATAATCTTAAGGTAAATTGGTAGCAGCTGTTTAAAACTTAATTTAAGTATGTAGTCAAATAGTTTCACTCAAACCGTAAAAACAATGAACTCAAGAAAACGTCCAGTAAACTTAGTTCTGACTGATGGGATGTTTTATGAAACTGTTTCTTTCATAATTTTGTGAAAATTTTAGCAAGAAATTGGAGGGTTTTGTTTTGGCCCAAAGGTCACCTAGCTTTAAGAGATGTAGCTGCTGATTGGTTGAAGCTCAGGTCTGAAAAGACTCAGGAGCAATGCCAGGCAGATGAGTTTGTGGCTAAAGCTTTTTTTTAAATTCAATTCCCATCTGATGGAGCCAGGATTCAGTTTTACACTGTTAGCTGAGGGTCTCTGTACACCCTGACCAACAAGTGAAACGAACGTGCAGCTTTACGTTGAATTCATTTTTATTTTAACTAAAACAGATTTTTATTTGTCTAACATGTCTCTTTCTTGTTTCTCTGCAGTTTCATGGTTTTACATTCTGCAACTGGGCATTAAAAGTTGGTTAATAAACCAGCCTGGCCTGCACAAAGACTTGCTTCTTTGTCTATTCTCTGTGCTCGATTGATGTTGCTGCTTATTGAATGAATGTGGTTCAACTTTCCCATCAAACAAACAAGACTGGAGACACAAACATTTACAAATTTAGTTTTTATTTAAATGATCAAGATTAAAAATGTATAAATAGAAGGGATGTAAATAAAGTTAAAATGGTTGGAAAGGCTTGGATCTGCAACAGAGGCTTTGAGCATTAAAGACTTCACAGATAAGTCCCAATCATTCAGTTAGCAGGGCTCAGTAAAACATCTGACTTTAAGAATCAGAAAGTCTTGATGCCTCAGCTGCAGGGTCACAGTACTTGTAGTGACATCGTTAATTGGTCAAAACTGAAACAAACAGATCTATCAGGCTCTCTTCAAAGGTCCTTATCATATATCTGGTTCTTTTATGATCCTGTGCACAACAAATATGTTAAATTAACACTATTGGTGATTATTTAACACTAAACAGCATCAAATTAACACTAAAACATAATGCCCACACCAAAAACACAACAGCAGATTCACAGAGAGGGCTGCTAAACCAAGTAAGCTGGATAATATAGCTACATTTTATTTGATTTTATTTGTGTGACCAACACAAATGACTCAATCAGATCACTTTAAGGAGTGATACAGGCTCACCGTTTGGTCAGCCGGTATGTAAATAGTGCGCAAACACTTTCAGCTTTTATTCTTTCAGCTTTTTTATTTTTAATTAACAAACATTTTGTCTCATTTAAGTTCTGAGTTCTTCATTTAAAGCTGTGAGCAGAGCAGTGAGCTCAGCACTTATCAACTGACAGGTGAGCCCGCCCCTCCTGAGCATAAGGACCAATCAGATCCTGTCTCTTCTGAGCTGTAAGACCAATCAGAGCGCTCCTCAGACTTCATCGCTCCGTCTCTCCCTGGAAAGCTGGTGGGGTGTTAGTTCAGCCCAGTCTCGAAGCTCTGAGGAGGGGATGGTAGTGGTCTCGGAGCCCCCCTCTGGAAGCCAGCCTCACACTGAACATCATGCTGTGTTCTGGCATGTTTTTGCAGATCGTAGTTCTGTGGCTGACCCTGATCCTGGCTGTGGACTCCCGGAGACCCCGGAGCAGAACAAAGCGGTGGTCTGCAGGAATGTAAGTCTTCTTCTGTCTTCTTCAGAAGCAGGGCTGAGTGAGTTACTAAAGTTAATTTTAAACACCTTCACATATATAAAGCCTGTTTTTTCCACAATAAAATACAAAGCGTTAAAATTCAGATTATTAAATTAAAGGCTTAGAATAATAATGCATATCACCCGCTGCCTTTTCTACAGTTTTAGACTCAGATCATCTCATGTTCAAAGGTGATGGAGTCAATAACTCTCACTACCAGCTTTACTCAGCTTAGTTTAGTGGAACCAGATGAAATAACCCAGAAACCTTATATTTTAACTCGTTTCATGATGAGTTTTGGTCATATTTAAATTTGTAGACTACAAGGTGATACATTTTATGTAAAAGAGTAAAACTAAAATTTTATGTCACAAAATAAAAGGTAAAATTACTGATCCTCAAAAATCTAAGTAAATTTATTTTGTTACACATCTGGATTTTACTTTATATAGTTTTTGGCAAAATTTTCAACAAAAGTTTCCTTCAATCTGTTTGAGCTCAGTTTGTGTTGGAGCTCAGTCTCACCTACACAAAAACAGTAACAGTATTGTTTGTAAATTTGGCTGTGGTGGCTATAAATCAGGCTAACTGTAAAATAAACAAGTTAATTCAATATTTAATTGCTGTAGGCTTATTAAAATTTGTCAAGGGGTTCGTTTTTGCTCCAAAACATGCAGACACAGGTAAAAACATTATCACTGGCAGCTGATAAGAAAATAACATAAATTAAATAAATAAAGTAATAAATTGATATAAAATTTAAATTAAAACAACTGAATAAAAAAAGCCTTCGGCTGCTTTTGAAAAGAGTCAGAAGTGTCACCTAATAATCATCTAATTAACTTTTAATTGTATTTAGAAAAAACAAAAAAATCTCTTGTTGAATATTTAAATATTTTGTGTGTTTCCTGAAAAACTAGAAAAAATAATATAGGTAATTATTTTAGGAAGGTGATGATATTATATTTAAACACGCCTCAAAAATGGTCCAAACACCCTCAGTCCAATTGAAACTGTAAAATTTCCTGTACTTTCTGAGCAGAGGAGCTCCTTGAAGTTAGACGTGGCCACAATAACCATGTAAATAATCTAAGGAGCACGTTATTCCCACTGAGAAGAATACGTCGGATTAATTCAGAACACATCAGCTGTGATGATTCCTCAGGTCGACAAGGTTCAGACAGACACATGGACACAAACAGCTGTGTAATGTCAGGAATAAATGTGGATCAATGACAGCTTTAGAGCTGCAGGAGAACATCACTGATGAAAGGACTCAGAGTGAGCTGACTGACAGGTGGGGTATTTCAGCCGTGCAGCTGTTTGAGACCGTTTCATCCGCCTGATGCTCAGATATAATAAACTTCTCTAAACTGTGGCTGAAACTCTGAAGAATAGTGACTCGTTTCTAACCATCTGCTTTAATGTTCAACCACTTTATTTTTTAAGGAAAGAACCAGAATTTAGATCTTACTGCATCAACAGCATTATGTTGCTCCTTTTTTTTTACTCGAGCAGCTGTATTCTGTTCCTTATAAATTCAGATGTAAAAAAGAAAGCTTTGCACAGTTTGATAATGTTTTTCTAATTTTTGTGTGTTCTAGACACTTTTCTAAAATTTTCCATACACTAACTTTCAGCATGAATGGTGTGCACTCTCTCATACCTGAGGTCTCTGGACCTGTGGACCTTTACTACACTTAGTCAGACTCCATCAGCATCTCACTCAGTCCCTGAAAATATCTTCATATCCATCTGCTCAGTTATAAACCTGTACAATAGTACTAACAAAAACACTATGTTGTTTAGTTTTTGACACACTCTAGTTAGAAGTGCAACAATATCCACATACACGTCAACCCCTTTGAATGTTTACCTGTACACTGACCTTCAAAAATTCATCATTTTCAGTACTTTCTCTGAAAGGAACAGTCCGAGGAGGTGAACTGACAAAAAAGCATTGATTTTGTGGTGCTGCAGAGCAGGTTGGGAGGTGGTTATTTTATGTCTTACCGCCTCTGAGATGTTAAATAAATTTGAAGCTTTGAAAAAAATCTGTGAGCTTAAGTCCGTATTCCTGCAAAATGGGGAAAATCCATGTAATTTATGGACATTCTGTGCAAGTTCAATATGTACCTCAGAACGAGAGTTACTGTTTGATAAGTCATGTTTCAGTACGCACCTGGTTGTGAGAGTCACATAAACTGGTGCCAAATTTGTTTTTTTTGTCCTTTTTGTTATGAACTGATTATTTAAATTGGTTAGCTGAACTATTGGCTACAATTCAAATTAAACATTAACAAATCATTCAGTTTAGAACAATGTCATGTTTCATATTAATACATTAAAACCTGTGAACTTCTCTTCAAACTGCTATAAAACGTGTCATTTACCACCTGACACTAACCCTACCCATCATCAACCAGCTGCTACCAGCAGGAAACAGATGAAGGGAAATGGATGGAGACACATGAGTGAGTGGTTAATATGTGAAGCTCAGGTCACTGCATCTGTCTGATGTCCAACATGTCAAACCAGCAACAGTTAGCATCTTCTGATTCTTTGGCTGGAACCTGAGGAAGTATCAAACCTTTGTCAGGGTTAATGCCAGTATGTTCCTCTAAGAGTTCAATAGTTTGGCTGATTTCTTGGAAATGAAGCTCACTGCTTTCATTTATATCTCCTTTTGGTAGTTGATCAAAATGTCTTTACTGCATCCTGACCTGGACACTCTTTGGCTACTTTGTGATCAGCATCATTTACCATTTATAATCAGTGGATTATTTTATTTATGCTTTAGATGTTTTGCACCTTTTTATTGGTATGTTTTAACTTGGACATCTAATTGTTACCAAAAGACTTGAGTAAAGCTTAGACGGACAAGCTTTTCTTTTCTCTTCTTTAGCCACTTTCTTCTGTTTGTTTTTCACTTTGTCAGGCTTCTGTCCAAGAAGATTATGGATGGCACCAAAGCTCAAAAGCTAAAAACCAGCCACCTCCTACGCATTGATGAGCATGACTTCACCATGAGGCCAGCGTTTGCAGGTAAACTCCACCAGTGACTCAGCAGTTGTTTTAGAGACAAAGCCAAAGAACTTCTGGCATTTCAGTCAGGATTTTGTTTTCATTTTCTGTTTCTTTGGTTCCATGTTTTGTCACTATTTGTTCAGTTTTTATTCTCCTCTGTTTCTCTGGGTTATCAGCCTCTTCTTCCACCTGCCAAGTCCATCTCTATCTGCTTCCTGTTTCACCCATTACAGCTGCAGCTACTTCTCTCATCAGCCACAGTGTTTTTAGTTCCTCATCTTCTCTTTGCTCACGTCTTACACCACACCTGGTTCCCCTTGTGTCTCCTTGGTGCTTCTTTGTGTTTGGTCCTCAAGTCTTCTGTCTTCTTAAGAAACTTTAAATTAGATTATATTTTTATTTCCTCTTACTTGTCTGCATTCTTGAGTCCAACATAACTAAAACCACAAGAGATACATGCCCACATTTAATTGATGAAAAAAATCAAAGCACCTACAAGGCAAGTGAATCAGGACTGAGCGTGTTTCTGGAGTTATTTCACAAATTAGCATAGCCTATTAGCTTTTGGCTCATTAGACTGTAGACAGTGTACGATGAGACAGAACAGATCATGTTTCAAATTATAACTCCCATGTTATTACCTCGGATTTTTGGTTGTACAGCAGTTTTCTGTGCTGCTGGGCCTTTTCTTTGACCAGCCATGGGCTAGCAGGAAGCTCAAATGCAGTGTGTGTTTTTTCTTATTGATTTTTCAGTCTTAGTTCTAATGAGATTTTAACAGGCGGTCAAAGTTGATATAAAAAACTCAAACGTCTGCTTCTCTGTTTGCTCAAGAGATGTTCAGCTGTGAATTTCAAGCTCTTCTTCCACAGATCAGCACAAAAATTCTACTGAGAAGGTCTTTTTTCTGTGGTAATGGTGAGTCAGCATTCTCACTTTGTTTTCCTGTTTAGAGTTTGTTCTGTACGATTTTTGCAATCAGTCTACTTCCACATACTTTGTGTTATTTCAACAATATGAATGTCAGAACATTCAGTTCGATCAGCACTAGTATGTTCTGACATTTGCTTGTAGTTTTTATAACTTTCAAAATGTTTAACTTCATGTAGAAATAGGTTGAGATCTTGCTGATTTTATTTTTGTTAGGGATTTGCTGCTATTAGATAATGTTCTGCTTTTTTATAGCTATTAGATAATGTTCTGCTGCTTTAAGCTTTTAGCTACTAATCGGCTAGTTTTTAGCTGGTGTTCAGCTTTTTGGTGTTGGTTTGCTGCTATTAGATTTCAGTTTATCTTCAATTCAATTCAATACAATTCAATTCAATTCAATTCAATTCAATTCAGTTTATTTATATAGTGCCAAATCACAACATATGTTGTCTCAGGGCACTGCACATGACAAAAGAACAATCTAAAGAAGAAGC
>JARVJO010030842.1:0-11027 GCA_031762555.1 Cynodonichthys magdalenae | reverse complement strand
CTCTCTATACATATATATATATATATATATATATATACAAATACATACATACCTACATATTTTAAACAATAATCTGATATGGCTGATAGGGTCAGGCAAGATGAGTAGAACCATCTTGCTTGTTCCCCCAAGTCTGATGATGTACTTATACACAGACATTCTGTAACACTGCCTGTGTGGCTAACAGTTTTACATATTTTGGACAACTTCCTGGACCGGATCGACTGATGTTAGCAGAGAAAAGAAATCAGCCGACAGTTTAATGACAATGCATTATTCCCAGGTGATGAGAAAAATAACCTGTCTGTTCTGCTGCGCACTGATCCAAATAAAACATGTTTTCTGACACAGACTGGAAATTTATGCTCCACATATTTTATATTATTACTGTCAAAAACTGATCTGATAAAAAGTCATGGCCTCGTGAGTGGGTTTAGTTTAACTCGGCAACATCCAGTCGACGATTTAAGCCACTGCTGAGAATTGAAGATGTGTTGAGTTACATGGTGGGAGTTTGACCTACATTCAGCTTCATCTGTCTGGGAAACCAAGAAAAGCTGTATTTCACCCCCACATCGACACATTTTTTCTAATAAATCTTCACTTCTGACCTGCCAGGATCACATCATCGCCTCACGACAGAACATGAGATAATACAGAGGAACGGTTTTGGCCAATATCAGCCGCTGAGAAAAGCTGAAACAGCAGCTGCGCACAAGCAGCAGTGGAGCCAACAGATGATGTGACGACTCCAGAGAAACTGGGTCATCGCTTGTGTTTAATGCAGTCTTTTTACTCATGTACTCTAACAGCATTACACATCTATTACACTTCTATTACTGAATCGTAAAATAACATTTACACAGATTGAAGACTTACAGAGGGAGTCAGGATTGGTGCTGGTTCTTTCTTGTGATTTTAAGTATGTCAATTCAATTTGAAGCAATGTTATTACTATTATGTTCAAAAATATTGTCTCATGTTTCACAGCTTTTAAAAAAATGGTCAAATTTGTACATAAAGAAGACAATATTAACAATAAAAATCCCTCTATTAGTCTGCCTCTTATTAACTTGGCAGTCAGGGAGTGACACACACTGTGGTCTGGTTACCATGGTGACTATGGGGTATAAAGTGTAACATTAAATGTTAAAAAATGTCACTAACACATTTTCATTATTTGGCTCACTTAAAATTTTAAAAGTTTTAAACTCTAGTTAAAACATTTCCACTAATATTTTGTTATGTAGCTCATTGTTCTTACGTTTTGCTAATACTTACTGAATGTTAAATTTAAAGATGTAAATAATAAATCCTCAATCTTAAATGTTTAAGTTTACATTTAAGTATTTTGAAATGGAACAAAGCATTTGCCGTTGGCCCTCAGCTTTTGTTGTGACATCATCCTCCTGAGACAAAAGCAATCGCTAATGCTGCTAACTCTGCTAACTCTGCTAACTCTGCTAACTCTGCTAACTCTGCTAACGCTTTCTTACAAAACATCAAACTTGCAGTTGTGGCTGGTGTCCAAGCTGCACTTCAAACTGGCGGACCACGGGTACCATCCATATTGTTTTAAAAAACAACATTTTGAATTTAAAATTTAAATGCCATCTTCAGCAGCATTAGCCATGTTAGCGGTTGCTATTGTGTCAAGATGAGGATGTCACAACAAAAGCTGAGCACCATAGCAAAGGCTGCATTTCATTTCAAACTACTTAAAAGTAATGGGCTTTCACCCATGGAGCCCGGTCGGGCACAGCCCAAAGAAGAGATGTGGGTCTCCCTTCCCACGGGCTCGCCACCTGTGGGAGGGGCCAAAGGGGTTAGATGCAATGTGCAATGGGCAGTGGTCAAAGGCGGGGACTCTGGCAGTCTGATCCTCGGCTACAGAAGCTGGCTCTAGGGACGTGGAATGTCACCTCTCCGGTGGGGAAGTAGCCTGAGCTGGTGTGTGAGGTTAAGAGGTTCCGACTAGATATAGTTGGACTCACTTCGACACACCCCTCTGGCTCTGGAACCAGTCTCCTTGAGAGGGGTTGGACACTCTTCCACTCTGGAGTTGCCCTTGCTGAGAGGCGCCGGGCAGGAGTGGGCATACTAATTGCCCTCCATCTTGGTGCCTGTACGTTGCGGTTTACACTGTACCGATCCGTCGTGGTGAAGCGAGAGCTGAACCAAAAGGCGAAGCTCTCGGTTTACAGGTCGGTCTACGTTCCAACCCTCATCTATGGTCACGAGTTTTGGGTAGTGATCGAAAGAAAAAGATCACAGACACAAGCAGCCATAATGAGTTTCCTCCGTAGGGTGTCTGCGCTCTCCCTTAGAGATAGGGTGAGAAGCTTGGTCATCAGGGAGGGACTCAGAGTAGAGCCGCTGCTCCTCCACGTCGAGAGGAGCCAGTTGAGGTGGCTTGAGCATCTGGTTAAGATGCCTCCTGGACGCCTCCCTGGTGATGTGTTCTGGGCACGTCCCACTGGGAGGAGACCCAGAGGAAGACCCAGGAAACGCTGGAGGGACTATGTCTCTCGGCTGGCCTGGGAACACCTTGGGATTCCCCCAGAGGAGTTGGCCCAAGTGGCTGGGGAGAGGGAAGTCTGGGTCTCTCTGTTTAGTCTGCTCGACCCGACCCCGGATAAGCGGAAGAAAATGGACAGACGGACAGATAGATTTTACACTCAGAAAGAGAGCTAAATAATGAAAATGTTTCAGTGACATTTTGTAACATTTTATTTCACACTTTGCACCCCATAGGTGACAATAAATAAATCACTGGCAGCGGATTTAACATTTTGTCTGATCCATTTGGTCTGCTCTTTTCAAGCAGTTCAAACAGCAAAGTTTAGGTGATTAGAATGTTTATATTAGTCAGTAGCTGCTTTTTGGCAAGTTTTCTGTAGTTTTTCAGAAATTTATTCATTATAAATATTGTGATCAGATCCCTAATCCTTCCAATCAACAGTTCATCTTTTACCCTTAACTCTGAAAATATAATTAACCCCAAACTCTAAACGTAAAACTTTGAGTAAATATTTAAATTCCAGCTCTGTTAGACAGAAGATGACAAACCCCAGGAGAGGAGCAGAAATATGTGGCTGTTTGACAGTGAATCGCTCGTGTTTAACTTCAGAAAAAGGGGAATCCTCGACTCAAGGATGAACATAAACTCAGTCAAGACAATGTTTTAGGTTTCTTAGACTTGGCAGCAAAACAAAAAGTTTCTAAAAGCAAATTTATTTTCC
The DNA here is from genome assembly GCA_031762555.1 of Cynodonichthys magdalenae. Lineage (NCBI taxonomy): Eukaryota > Metazoa > Chordata > Actinopteri > Cyprinodontiformes > Rivulidae > Cynodonichthys > Cynodonichthys magdalenae. The sequence goes on along the minus strand of JARVJO010030842.1, from coordinate 7,785 downwards.
TTTCCTAAAGCAACTTGTGAAGACTTTAAAATATCTGCATTTAGACACTTATTGAATTAGGAAGAGAATCAAAGTGGAACAATCCTTCTTGGACAGAAAGAAACCAATAAAATGAGAAAATGTGACCAAAACAAAAATTGTTTTCTGAATAAAACGATGACACAAGAACAAATGATACAAGAGGTCAACCTTCAGTTTTCCCTGTCTGATCTTTACTATAATGATGTGGAGTGAAGGTTACATAAACCACAGTGAGTTTTCTTCATCTAATCTATATGTTAATGAGGGCAAACTTAGGCCTGGATGATGACGATGATGATGTGCAATCCAGTGAAGCTTATAAAACCTGCTACAGAATCAGACCAACAAACAGCACAGAGCAGCTCAGCTCAGGAGAAAATGACCCATTTATAAAACTACAGCATGAAAATCCAGGAGCTCTGAGGTGTGTGTGCGTGTGTGTGATACAGACACTGTCTCACTGTGTGTGCAGAGATGTTGGATGTTTCAGGCAATGACAACTTTGATCACATCTGACTCGGTGTTGAAATATCTGTGTGCCACCCTCCCCCCACGTTTCATGAGAAAACAAGAACTCTGGTCTTTTTGAACTAAAACTTGCACATGTACACACGATCCACGTCCTGAGAACATTTTATTTTTGCACTTTTTATCATGATGTGGTTTTGTTGGCATCTTTGTGCCAAGACCTTCAGCGTGCTGTGGGGCAGTTTGCAGCTGAGTGGATGAGAGTCAGTTCCTCTGAGTCTGAGGCCTTGGTTCTCGACCAGAAAAGGGTGAGATTCCCTCTCTTGGTTGGGGGTGATGGGAGTCTTAGCCTCAGGTGGAGGAGTTTAAGTACCTGGGTGTCTTGTTCATGTGTGATGGATGGAGCAGGAGATGAATTGATGGATCAGGGCCTCGTCCTCAGTAACAAGGACGTTGCTTCAGTCATTCGAAATGTCAAGATCTTGATTTACTGATCTTTCTACATTCCAACCATCACCTGTGGTCATGAGGTGGGGATCATGACCGAAAGAATGAGATCCCAGATATGAGCGGCCAAAATGAGCTTCCTTCGTAGGGTGGCCGGGCTCAGCCTTAGAGATAGGGAGAGGAGCACAAGTCCATCAAGGTGGTTCATCTGATTAGGATGCCTCCTGGACACCTCCTTTTAGAAGTGTTCCAGGCATGTTCCCCTGCTATGAGGCTCCAGGGAAGACCCAGGACTGGATGGGGGGATTGTGTATCCTCCAGGACGTGGTGGAAAGTGTCGCTGGGGAGAGGGATGTATGGGTTTCTCTCCTGAACCTGCTTCCTCCTCGACCCAACTACAGATTAGCGGCAGAAGATGGAGATTTCAACACTTTTAATCACTTTTTTCTTGTATCTTGTGATTTCTTTTTATTTTATTTTATTATTTCACAATCAGTGTCTTACTCCGTTAATCAATACAAATGTTCTGGTTATTACTCTGGGAGTGGTGGAGCAGAGGGGTAATTGGAACGTTGCAGGTTCGAATTCCCAGACTTGCACAAATATACAGTATGTGAGTGGGAAAGGTGCTGACCCACTGTGGACCTTACAGCAAATCTGCATAAAAGAATCAGTGTTTTTTCCTTGCATCAGAGATGCACACAACTAGATAAAACTGCAACTGATCACTGCATGAATGACTAACAGGATTTAGAGTCAGCAGAGCCACTTGTCTGTTGGTTCAGGACACAGTCGGAGGCCTGATGTCAGCAGGATGTGATGTCATCAAACACTAACATGTTCACGTGTACAGCAGATATATGAACTTTAAGGTTTGTTTTTGCTCTCCTCAAACACTCACTCATATTTTGCCCCACTTTCACTTCTTCCTTCTCATTTCTCCACCTGTTTCATCCTTTAGTCAAACATAAATTCCTCCTTTTTCCCTGCATTCATTCTATTGTTGCCTCTAATCCTTTATCCACATCCCTATTTCTTGTTAAACTCGCCTTTTATTTGCTCCATCATAACATGTTCCCATACTGCCCCCTGCAGGACACGAGCTGTACTACACCAAGCTTTCAGATCAAATTAATAAATATTAATTGCCATACACTCACCACTTTATTAGGTACACCTTGCCAGTACCGGCTTGGACCCACTTTTGCCTTTAGAACTGCCTTAATCCTTCGTGGCATAGATTCAACAAGGTTCTGGAAACATTCCTTAGAGAGTCTGGTTCATTTCGACATCATAGCATCACACATATGCTGCAGATTAGTCAGCTGCACATCCATGATGTGAATCTCTCGTTCCACCACATCCCAAATGTGCTCAATTGGATTGAGATCTGGTGACTGTAGAGGCCATTCTAGTAGAGTGAACTCATTGTTGTGTTCAAGAAACCAGCCTGAGATGATTGGCACTTTATGAGCGTTATCCTGCTGGAAGTAGCCATCAGAAGATGGTACACTGTGGTCATAATATTGTCTGTGTTAAAGTAACAGGAGGGATTTTCCTCCACTAATAAAAATGTTTCACCAACAGATACATGATGTGCACATCTGGAGGAGCGCCATGAATCTGGAGCCACAGATGTTTCCATCCAGATGCCTGTTTCTCTTTTTTCCCATAGAAGGCTTTATCTTTAACCACAGTCCGCATGTTTTACAGGTGCTGAGCTGGTCACGGTTTTGAGGAAGTCTGAACCTGAGGATGCAGACTGCGAGGGGCTCAGAAAAAAAACCCTAAATCTTTATTTATTTAAAAACAAAAAGCAAAACTTCACAGAACTTGGATTTTCACGAAGAAGCATGGGGAAAACCATAACATGGTAAAAAATCCAGCAATGCTCAACATGTGTGTGTGTGTATGTGTGTGTGTCGAAAGAATGGGGACTGATGAGTGGAGTGGCTGCAGCTGTGAAACAAGACAGGTGGAGATGTGCGTAATCAGGCTGAGAACTGAAAAATCACAAAAATAAATGACCAAAAAAGGAATAAATATAACGAAACAATCCAGACAAGACTTTTTTGTGTTTCCTTGTTTTTAGTTTATTTTTAACTTACTTCAGAAGCAAACAGAGCTTTTTAGGATTTGCTTCAAAGCACTTGTTTACAGAAACCAGACCTTTTCTTCATGTGCTGCTGTGCTTTTCTAAACAAAGGCTTTAAACGCTTCCTCCCACAGACCACATCTTCTCTGCCTGCGTCCTGAACATCTACAGCCAGCTGTTTGCCCCCACCTGAAACTTTAGTTTAAACTCGGGGTTTAAAACTTTAAGACTTTTACAGAATGTTTTTAGCCTCGGTGTGGAGCTCATCAAACAATGAGTTTGGGATATTTCTGGCTCCGTTTCCGGCCGATGCATGGTGGATCATGGGATAAAGGAGGGACGGACGGTTTCTCACGCTGCTGAGTCATGTTCAGTTTCACTGAGGAGGGAAACGAGGAGACAAAAGATGAAGCTAAGAGGCTGAAAACAATATTAGCGAGTGAGAGATGATTGCTCCTGTTAGTGGGGCAGCCAGGAAGGAGAAAGGCTTCATTTCTTCTCTCAGCTTGACTGCACTTATGGGAAATGGCCCATCACTTAATGCTCTACCAACACACACACACACCTGCATAACACACTGTTATAATCAGATTTCCCATGCAGCCTTTGTTTTCCTTCTCTTCGTGTCTCTTAAAAAAAACCCAGGCTGACTCATTGCTGTGGATGAAATTAGAAGGAACTTGCTTCAAATTTACCATAAAAGGCCTCAAACTGAACTTTGCTGCTGAATACTTGGAGGGTGAGCTGTTCCAGTGGAGAAAACAGGATGATCAAATCCTCTAATCTATCACACAGATGAAACAAAAATAACTTATAGACCTGAGTGCACACGTTAGAGGTCTGTAACACTGGTTTATATTTAAAGAAGAGTTTGTTCTTACCCATTGGTAGGCCCTCGCAGTCGGACATGGCTGCAGACGGAGAGGTCAGCTGTTCAGTCTCTGTCTGTGGAGCTACTTTACTTTCTGTCCTCCTCACCCTCTCTGCACAATCTGAGCAGTGGCCAGCAGACATGTCAGTCAAACATCACACGCTGCCCTATTGGTCACTAAATCTGTACCAAACATCCCTCCCTCAGACTTCTGTTTCCTTCAGACATGACCGGCTCATTCGGCTACGATTTCCTCATGTCGATAAATAGCTCGTCGTCAAAAAAAAAAAAAAGAAAAGTATTTTGTCTCTGGTTGCCCCGTCCCCATGAGGAGGTTCTGTGTTCCTGGCAGCAGTTCCTTGTGTCTCCAGCTGGAGGCTGTAGCTCCACACGTTGTCCTCGGCTCCTGCACGCAGGCCTGGATGATCCCAAACAGATCCCAGGGTCAAAGGAGTCTTCAAGATTTCAGCTGTGACAAATTACCACAATCAGACGTTCGACGTGTGTTTTGTGATTTGATGTAGTTGAAGCAGAACAGTGCAGGCACAAAGAAACATGACAGATTAAAGGTTTCACTTGTTTTTTTTAATAAATGAGGAGACGAAGGAATGAAGGAAGGAAGGAATGTGCTCACGAGGCGATTACTGGTTCACTTGAGTGAACAAAAGTCCCCCCTGTGTGCTGCTTTGATTAATCTCACCCCAAACTTTCTCCACTCTGAATTCCTTCCTCCTCGGCTGAGCCTGTGTGAGTAGGTGTGTGTGTGTTGGGGGGGGCAAGGTCCAGCTTGTGACTAAGTGGGGTCAGTCTGCTAGTCTGCTAGACTAGTCCAACCAGAGTCAAGGAGGTCAGTCCTTAAGTGCCAGTGGAGCAGAGTTATGTTGTGATTTTTTTTTAAAGACATGGGGGGGGGGGGGGGGCGTGTCGGAACGTCCGGATCTGCTATCTGTCCTGCAGACCTGTCAGTAACCCCCCCCCACAATGCCCTCCAACCCTAAGTCTCTCACATCGAGTCTGGTTTTGGATGTTTGATCTCTTGTTTGGAGAAAGGCTCGAAGGCTCTTTGGCAAACACAACCTAAGCCTTCACCCCCTCCAGGAGGACCTCTTGACCCCAACAAGCTCCAGCAAACAGAGAGTGGGCCAGCTTCGACGACAAATCCTGCTTTTTGATCGTGCTTAGGTGAAATAGTGGAAAAACTGCAACAATGGCCTATATATCAACATTATCCATACAGGACCCATTATTTTCTACTTAAATTGGTTTAAAAGAGCTGAAAATCATCTGTTTGGTAGCTTCAGCAGACCACACAGGTTCAACTCAATTGGTTTTGTTACGTTGAACTTTTTCATGATTATTCTGGTCCTACTGCAGTTCTTCTAATTATCAGTTTGTGTCTAAACCATACGAGGCTAAAGGTCAACAAACATGTACAACTCGGACTTGCTCAGGTCGACTTGGTGCCCAGAGTTCTAAGTGAGCTGGGTTCATGATTTGGCGTCAGCAGAGAACAATGTTTGGTCAGGAGGAACACCACTGCATGAGTCATGTAAGTGACTCAAAAAAAATAATTGGTACTAATCAATCTAATTATTATCGCAGCAGTTCATATCACTAGATGTTTTTTTTACTTTAATAAAACTGTATGTACAGCCTTAATGCACCTTTCCCCCTTCAACTGGTTTTAATAAGATTTTAAATTTGTGCAAAAGCAAAAAATGCATTAAAAATCAATGTTTTTCCTTTCATTTGACAAATATCCAAATATTCAGTTATTGGCAGAAGCCACAGCATTTTTTATAGTGATTTATCAGAAATAAATTGACAATAAATCAGCATACAGATGGTTAAAAAAATCATTATTTTTAAATACACGCTTTCGAATGTACAAAGTGAGTCAAAAGTCTCAGAAAACTTTAATTTCCAAAAATGAGAAAATCAAACATCTGAACATTCCAACAAGTAAAGGGAGAAGGTGTCCAGAACATGGCTGCCATCTTGGATTGAGGATAAGATTTTTCCCCTTCACCCATTACTTGCTGAGATGTTTCATTTTCCCTTTGAGCTCTAAAATAAAAACGTGTCCTGATATTGTTGACTCACCTTGTACTTGAGTGTACTATAGTGAAAGTATTAACAGACTGAATTCTGGTAATATGGACGATACTGAATGTATAAAGTTGTTAGAATGGTGTCAGTATAAAGTCAATACTTTATATTTACTGTGGTATTGTGTATGTTTACTGTAGTATTGTGTGGGACTGAGAAACAGCGATGCAATTTGTTATTTTGTTTTTTGTATTAAAATGTATTGCAGATAAAAGGTCAAAATATTGGGTGGACATTTTATTGACAGATTTTTTTTGAAATTGTAATCTGGATTAAAAACCCTCCCCATTTGTCCGGGCTGGGGACCGGCACTGAGAGTCCACTTGTCTAGACCCTGCTCAGTGGCTGGATTAAAAAGTTTTTTTTGTTGTTTTTGTATTTTTTTGTATAAAAATGTATTGCAGATATAAGTTCTTAATATTGGGTTGACATGACAATGATGTATGTAAAGGATATAATGAGGTTTTCTGTTGATCCATTTACATATACATGTAATTTATCATTTTCAACAGGAATATTTCCAGACATCATGAAAATGGCTAATGTGAGATAAATAAATAAATGTTTCCTGTTTCTTAAACAGGCAAATCCCATTCAGGTCACAGATGTCTTTTCCAAGGATAGCCTGGACCTGAAGCCAACCTATTGTACATATTTTTGGTGTGTGGGGGAAACCGGAGTACCCGGAGAAAACCCACGTAAGCATGCGTATAACGTTTGTCTTGTATAAAAATGTTTCTATAAAGTTTTTGATTTTTTACAAAAATTATTAGAAGTCTATAAGTTTTCTATCTATGAATTATAAAAAATAGATATTTCTTTACAAAAAATATTATAAATAAAAAAGTTAGAGACTTAGAAACATTTAATAAAAAAATAAAATTTTAAATAGTTTATGTATAAAAAATAGTTTATTTATAAAAAATAACCTTGTTTATTTTTTCTTCCATTTGTCAGGTTTTCTTAAGCCTAAAACGTGACGAGTTTGTTTCCAGAAGGATGAAGGCTTTTCAGGTTTCTCAGAGATGGTTTTGTTCGTTTCAGAACTGAAAGATGATTCTGAAAAGTCATTTTCTGAGTCACACCTCATCTCAAAATCAGGAGTTAGGAGGATTTCTGGGATAAACTCCATGTCCTGTTCTGGTTCTGAATGCAGGGTGATTTCTGTTTTTGGTGAATCAAACTCGTCTCTCTCTCTCAGGTCCTCAGACAGATGTTTGTTTAATGTCGTCTCAGTTTCCAGATGAGTTTTTAGTTGTCCCATTTCTGATTGTATATATTTCTCAGACTTGGAAAAACTGTTTTGAAGAGCGGAGACGTTTTCGGCCATTTTCTGTCTGAGAGACTTGTTTTCAGCTTCCAAATTGATGATCTGTTCTTGATATTTTGAGTCGTTCTCAATCCGAGCCTGGACTTCTTTGCTGAATTCATTGTCCAGTGCAATTCTTTTCTCCTCAAACGTTATTAAATCAAGTTCTCTGTCAGTTTGAAGCTGAAAGAACATATATTTCATTTGTTTTAATTCTTCCATCAGTTTATGTTCCCTTTCCTGAGAGTTTTTTCTGAAGTTTGCAAACTCTTCAGCTATTTGTTTGGTAGGGTGGTCCTGTTTGGACTTCTCTTCAGACAGACGTTGCTGAAACTCCATGGCTGCATGTTGGAAAGACGCAGCCTGCTGACGCACTGAGACAACCTCTGTTTCATATCTGATGCTGAGATCTTCATATAAACGGTTGGCTTCAGTCAGCTGAGCTTGAAGTTCTGTGTTAAGATT
>JARVJO010030841.1:0-11030 GCA_031762555.1 Cynodonichthys magdalenae | reverse complement strand
GAGAGACATAGTCCCTCCAGCGTGTCCTGGGCCTTCCCCTGGGCCTCCTCCCAGTGGGACGTGCCCGGAACACCTCAACTGGCTCCTCTCGACGTGTAGATATTCCATGAAAGTTATTTACAAACTAGTCTTCAACAGTCGAAATTCAATAAAATTCAGGACATCTAAGAATTATTTTCTGAAAGTTTTATCAAAATACGTCCAGTGGTTCATGAGGTATTTACTAACAGACAGTTAGTTTTACATGCAGAACACACATATGCAAAAATATTGCCCTTGGTGTGCTTGGAAAAGTCAGACAAGCAGCAGATTGGACATTTTGCTCAAGTGACCTAAATTTGCAGCTCCTGAAGCTTTTCTCCTCTAACCACTGAATGGCTGCTAAACCAGATGTGAAAACACCACGCATAAATTACAAACGCTAACATCTGATCGCTCCTGAAGCCAAGTGAGTCAGGGAAAAAATATTGTTTTCTTAGCAGGCATAAAAGGAGGCGGTACCAGGGAAAGTCATCTGAGGTGACTAAACAGGAAGTGAAGTGGGAACATGCAAGGGCACTTACAAGGATGAAACCGTAAAGCTGTCAGTGTTTCTAGAATTTAGTGCTGCAGAGTGAGTTCTTAAAGGACCTGAGCCTGCAGGAGGAGAGCTGCACCGCCTCTGCTTTGTTAGGAAAATGCTATAAAAAATGGAACAGGAACACAATGTTTTGCATTATTAACTGAAGACATGTTCCATTCTAAACTGTGGAAAACACTCCAGTTCACTCAGCCATCAGTCACACATAAAGGGAAAACATTCCTCCCATTTCTTTACGAGCTTCTCTTTAACATTCTTTTAATATTTTCCACTGTTGCTCATCTTCACATGGACTGGCATGTTTTGAAGGAATGTATATCACCTGCTACTCTTCATGCATGATCTTAGAATGAGAAACAACCAGATGGGGCTGTTTTTGGTTAAACCTTGAACATAACTCGTGATGAATGACTCTCAGCTGCAACCAAGTCATATTTTAGCTCATTTTATGCAAAATAGCCAGAGCTATAACCCTTTCTGTTTTTTAAGTCAGATGGTTGTGGCAGACATTTTCAGTGGAGTTCAAAAGGAGAATTATCTGTAATCAGTTCTTATTTCCTGAAAGTTTGATCAGAATCTGTCCTGTGGTTTGTGAAATATTTTGCTAACAGACAGACAGAGTTATTGTTGCAGAGTTATTATTTACGTTGAAATTTAGTGTGGTTGAAGCCGAGTGTCACTCACACCACATCCTCTGAAAACATTATGCAACATCTTTGCCTAGAACTTTGGCATTGACTTTGTCTGTTAGCAAAATAATATATTCAAAATAGATTTGAATGAAAGTAATTTTTGGCTGCATGCTTGAAGCTCTTCAACATTTTAACACAAACATGACTGTAACTCCATTAGTCTCACAGATACTGAGATAAAATCTAGAGCAGTTCTTCACAACACATAACACAACATGTCATTTATATCTTTGTTCTTTTTGCAAAAGATAATTTTAATTTAAAACATTAAAGTTAGTGAGTGAAATGCATTTCCTCGAAGAATCCCGGGTTTTTAATTGTTTTAGTTATTCTGTCTACAGAGTTTCCTGCAGGAAACAGTCTAATTGTGTTCCTCTGTGAAGTAATGCCAATGTTGTCGCTCTCACTGTACTGTTTTCACTGGAACTATAAGCACCCTGTCCGTGTTCTGCTCTGTCATCTCAGGCTGTTGAGCATTCACTTGGCAGATTGTGTGTTATGCAGTAAACAAGCTGTAATTACCCTCTGCTCAGAGGCCACAGTGTTTCTGAATATGTTCTCTGCTTCTCTTGTGTCAACTCAGGCTCACATTCTCACCGTCCAGTGTTGGCCCGCACACGGGAGCAGTAAATTCAGTTGGAAGAGAGTGATCTGAAATATGACCTCGCTCACTACATGCAGCTGTGTTTGGCCATGCAGTGTCGAGTGGAAGATTTCGCTAAAAGTAACAGAGATATTAATGACTTGGAGGGTTTTTCATGTTGTTGCACAAAGAAAGAATTAAACGTCGATCATTCCTTAAAGAAATACATATATATATATTTATTGCCTGGGGACTTAAAATAAATCCTTTATGTTAAAGTTGTTGACATTTTTGGCAAACCTTAAAACTTTTAGGAGGATCTTGAAGAAATTTATTAGGTGTTTATCCACTGATTTTTAAAGAAACTTCACAAAGTATGTTTTTGTCTCAGATGAACAGTAATATTTTTTTTATAATGTGATTATTTCTGTTTGAACTGATGATTTTATGTGCAGACTGGGTTGTGGGGCTCTTGATGAGGGTTTCACAGACTCATGAGGCTCTAAGATACATGGCTGGTTTAACACTTGTAACACATAAAAAGAACCGTGATCGAACATTAGCTGTGAGAGTTGAATGTGTGATGTCTTGAATAGCCAGCCCTTTTAAGACACTGTCATGAGGCGGGGTCAGGACTTGAAGATTGTGTTAACTTAATGTGTATTTCCTGGTTCTAGTCACTGATTAGCTGGCTGCAGATGATGCTAAATAAACCACGACTAATCAGTCCACAGCTGTGTCCAAGGGTTTTGTATGACTCTCACGTATCGCCCAAACATTCACATATCATTCATTTTAACTTGTGTTAGATCTGAATAGGTAAAGGAGTATAAAAACATGTGCTTTTTTTTACAATCTCATGGAAATTTTCTGTTAGAACTTTCAACTACCACACCAAATTTTAGCACAAGTGTAAATAACTTGTAGCCTTTTTTGTGTTTTCTAAGGTCAGTTTGGTGTAGCCGTCATCTTGAATCAGGTTGGCTGGAAGTGCTAATTAATTACCAATATGAGTCCAATTTTTACTTTATGTGAGCTTCGGTAAACCTCATCATTTAGTGGAGGAGACTTTTCTGCAGACAGTCGGCCTCTGCACAGAATGACCACCTTATTGTGGTGGAAGGGTTTGAGGAACCCCATGATCCTTGGGTCTATGTTGCCTGGAGCATCAGGGCCTTGCCTGGCCTCAGAGGAGGGGTTAAGATGAAGAGTGGTTCAAAAACCTCAATGACTAAACAATAAATCAGGATACTTCACCTGGAAAAGGGGAAACTGGAGCGCCTCACTGGAGCCAGGTCTGGGAAGCAGAGTTCTCTGGTAACCACCAAACAACAACTTAGATTATAGTTTGTTTGCCTAGAAAGTCTGATTTGTTTGGGAAGGTGTGAAAGCGTAGTCAAGCTCTGATGCAGACCAAAAAACGAACTAGGTCTCTGTGCTCTGGTGCGGTTCGAATGCAAGTGTGAACACCAAATCAGGAAGTGGACTATAATGCAGGTCATTCTAAGTAACAGTAATAAAGTTACTCATACCTTGTAAATATCCCGCTCCATGTCTGTGTTAGGTGGACATCACTGCTGTGAAGTTGGACGTGCTCCTGTGTGAATGCTGCCTCTACAGAGTCATCTCAACAATATTCTCCATGGTTCCAGCTCATCTTCCTCTCATGCTGAGCTCATTGTTGAAGAGTGTTTGTTTGGCACAGTTGCCAAAAACAAAAAAATAAATCCTACAACCGCTAAAATCTGACGTCACTCTGTGTTTGTTTACATTTTGTGAAGAGGGAAGTTGCGCTCAGTGTTTTCTTCTGAGGTTGTCATGTTGATTCCTTCAGTGGTTCTTGATGCAGCGCCACCACAGGCAGGGGGTGGGGGTGGGGGTGGGGGGCAGGTTCTCCACAGGGTTTAGTTTGTTTGACACAGTGCAGTGTGAATGTGAGCCAAACCAATTGAAAATGTAAGCAAATCTTGCAGTTTTGGTCCCCAATCAAACTGAGTCTACGGGACTAGCAGGTGTGAAAACAACCCTAAAACACTTTGAGTATTCTGCTTGGATAGAAAGGTGCTAAATAGGTACAGACCATTTAACATCACCTGACCACCGAGTCTCTGGATGGTGGGCTGGAAAGGGTGCCTTCTGGGGATTCTTTTGTTCTAAAGGGTGACTTAAGTTCCCATGTGGGCAGTGATGGTGTTTCTCTGATCTAATCGGAAGCTCAGTGGTGTTCTGTTGAAGAAATTTATTGGGTTTTTTTTACTTTCGCTGGTTCATCGTTTGGTCTAACCTTCTGTTTGGTTGTCCTCGTTGTTTCCTATGTCTCTCGAGTTTTGTTATTTGCTGCCACGTCAGCTTTTTGTTTCATTTAATGAATCTGTTTTATTTAAGCTCGTCGCCTCCGTCTGGGCTTGGGTTCATCCTGCTGAAAACCTGACAACTCAGCCTTTCGTTTTGGACACATCCAATATAACGTTATGGCCTGACTTCAGGCGATAGGCTGGCCCACAAGTGATGTAAGAAAATAGGTGAAGTCAGGTCTTGAAGAAAGTGTTATTAACAGCAATACTTTGTGAGTTCTGGGCTGAATGGTGAATGCACAGACAGATGCATTAAACCTGTATTTCAGTCCAGCGCTGTGGTGTGCTTGTCTGACCTCTTTCCTTACATTTTAACCATTCAAACATAATGAAGTAAACAAACACATTTAATGTATTTTCATTGTTATTGGACTTTTGTGCTAGACATGGGCTGCTCATAACAATTGGACAGATGGGGGCCTCGAAGAGTTGTGTCCGAATGCAAAGCTTTTAATTGAATGGTCTGTCTACGTTCCAACCATTACCCACAGTCCTGAGGTCTGGCTTTAATTCAAAGAATCACAGCCTGGATAAAAGCAGCTGATATGAGCTTTCCTTCTTAGGGTGGCTCAAGAGAGAGGAGCTCAGAGTAGAGCTGCTGCTCCTCTTCATCCAAAGGAGTCACAGAGGTTCGTCTGATGCCTCTCTTAGAGAGTTTCCCTGAGGCAGACCCAGAACTCTGTGGAGAGATTCTATATCCTCTCTGGCCTGTCGGACATCTGGGGTCTCCCAGTAGGAGCTGGAGTGTGTTGCTGGGGAGAGGGAGTTCTGGGTTTCTCTCCTGGACCTGAATATGAATATGAATATGAATATGAATATGCCTTTATTTGTCATTCAATGAAGAATGAAATTTCAGTTAAGAACACCCGTTCAAGAAAACATACATGAGACAAAACATGGGGGAACAGGTGAACAGGTCATGCAGCAACAGGGTCGCGCTACCTTTTACAGCTAGATCTTTAAACCGGCCATGAACTAGCAGAGGAAGATTGATACATTTTTTTTAAGTTTTTATGCTTTTTAAGATCAGTTGGCTTTTGTGGCCTCCTTAAATTGAGTTTTGTATAGTTGTAGATGGTCTAATTCTGACGTTCTAAGAGTTTGATTAAAACCTGTCGTTCAGGATTTATTAACACAACAAACACACACAAGCAAAAAACATTATTGCTTTTCAGGGGCAGTGATAATAAAAACAAAGAGAAAAAAAAAGACTGGCGCACTCTCTTTCTTGCTGTGATGACAGGATAGAATTTCAGGTCTTTGGTTTCGCTAAGATCACTAAAGCACAACCCTCAGTGCACCCTGACCTGGAGGTCCCCCCCCACACACACACACACACACACAAGAACAACCATGAGGTGTGAGCGGTGGCAGAGTTGTACATGAAACTTGTCATCGGGTCCCGTCTTGTGTCTGTATTTGACACCTGCAGGTGACGGACATGCACGGCGAGTCAGTGTCAGCTGTATCCGTTTGCATGAGGGTGCTGTAAGATGACCCAGGAGAAACACAACAACAGTCCAGTCTCTGGCTGTAATCTGCGCTAAGTTCTGTGTCTGCAAATCACTTTGAAAACAGTTGATTATTTTCCAGCTGGCTGTGATATTGCTCCAACTTAGATGTAAAACTCAATTAGAAAAATGTGGATTTTCTTTGAAAATGCTGTGAAGGTGCCAAATTTTGCTGAAGAAGCTTAAACGGAGTTGTTGAAGCTGAAAGCTGTAGAGCAATGAATTAAAAGCTGCACAATTTAAAATCTAAAAGTAGCAAAACATTAGTTAAATGTAGAAAACAAGCAAAAAGCCTTGTTGTAAAAGACTACTTAAATGCTAAATGTAGCAAAAGGCTAGCTTAATGTGAAAGTAGCAAAAAGAAAGTGGAAGCAAAAAGCTGTCTAAAAGCTAAAAGTAGCAAAATGGTGGTTAAGTGCTAAAAGTAGTAAAATACTAGTTAAAAGTGAATAAATAGTAGGTTACCAGAACAGTAGCTAAAGGTAACAAGATGACAAAAATAGAGCAAATATGTTTGATGCAGAATAAAAGAAAAACGTTTATGATGGAGTTAAACAAATCTCAACATATTTCAATGGGGAAGATATTTGTAAATAAAGGTAAATACTAATAATACTTTACTTACTGAATGAGCTAAGTAAGCTGCTTCATATCAATAGCTAAAACAGAAATGTCGCCAAAATAGTAAATAATGTAGAAGAGTGCAAAATATGTACAGAAAAACAAAATACATGACAGTAATAGAGGAACCTTGAATCAGGGTTCTAATGCTTATGTACTGAAGCAATCAAATGTTAGAAATTAGACATTATTCTTTCATTTCTGTCATTCTTTATAACCCGTTAAGTGAACTACAGCTTTGGAACAACTCAGAAAAACAACGTTCGATGTAAAACAAATTTCACAAAATCCATCAAAAAGGTTGAATACATTGAACAATGGGACTTTAGCAGAATATCTGAAAGCAGTATCCTGTCAGGGTTACTTCCCAGTAAAAACAGGTCATAAAACGTTGGATCTTACATGGCTGAACTAGCTTTGTTTTTTATGTTTAGCTCTAACAGCTTTTACACAATCACAGTTAAAGCTTTATAATAAAACATTTTATAATGGAACATTAAATTTAGAGAGTCACACTAACTTTTGAGCTGTTAAACTTTTCAAATGTTTGCAAACTCTTTTCACTCCCACCTCTTTACCCTTCTTAAAATGTACACATCAAAAAATATCTTCTTTAACCTTGTGTGTTTTTCACTTTTAGGACTTACAATTTTCTTTTAAATCTCCTCAAAGTGCAAAACTTGCTTTTCAAAACCTCAAGCATTTTTTAACTTGTCATATAAAACAACATATTTTAAAAGCTTAATTTCTACGCTGTTTGTCTGACTTATTAAGAGTGCTGTCAGGGAGTGAGAAACACAGGTCTGTGGTTACCATGGTGACCCTAATGAGCCACTGGCAGCAGCTTTAACATTTCTTTTTCTCGTGGTTTTCTTTGCACTTTTTGTACAGTTTATCCATCCAAACGTCAGGATTTTCTGAGATTTTTCTGAGACACAATTTTATTGTGGAGTTTCAGGGAAGAGAACTGATGGATGTTGGAGTTTAGGGCTGTAGCTGCATTAGCACCACTCAAAATGTCTTCAGAAACTTTCAAGCATTTGAATAGGAACAGCAATGATCACCTGACCATATCAGGAAATGTGCGTTCTGTTTTTCTGCCTGACCTGTGGGAACAGAACAGATGATTCTCACTCAGGTGAGTCGCAGCCAACATCAGGTCTCAGTGGACTGAAGAATCACATTCCTTTAACTGAGAGTAAGGGGGAGCTTGTAGATATTGGGGAAATAAAGAAAAAAAAGGTGAAAAAATGGCATTAAAGCTTTCTGTAAAAGTTGACTCTGGAATGATCCCAGAATTCCCTGCTGCATGATTGAGAGTGAAGTTTTGGTGAAAGAGGAGGGCTGTACAAGTTAAAGGTATTTCAAATTAAAAATTTGTCTTTCACTGAAGGAATGGCATCTCGCCAAAGTTCAGACTAAGACCATTTTGTGTAAAATGGAGTATGTGTTGTTACACACGGCCCTGAGTTTTAGCTCAGTGTTTGTAAAACTGACTGACTTACAGACATATTTGTGTTGGCTGTGGTTGATTAGCTGGCGTCCACCTTGAAGGGTCAACAGAGTTAAAGATGTGCATCCAGTTCAATCACATCTGTAAAACCTCAGTGAGATACTTTGCTCACAAATGAGTTAAAGCCAACATTTGTGTCTGACAGTGAGCAGCACTTAGAGTACATGTTGTGAACGACTCTCAGAGGAAAACGTGTGCACAGATCGTATCAGGTAATCTCCTCAGTTTCTGCAAGACAGATTACCTGACGGGATTCTCAGAGCCTCCAGGAAGCAAAACGTTTACTACTTCTTGGAGGCGCCGCTGCAAAGAGTGGCACAGTTCTCAGGGGGAGTTTTACCATCTTTGTAAAACTGACTGAGTTCTAGTCAATTTGTGCTTTCTAAGATTAGCTTGAGTTTGCATGTTCTCTCCGTGCATGTGTGGGTTCTCTCCAGGTACTCCGGCTTCTTCTCACACACCAAAAACATGACTGTTAGGTTAAATGATAACTCTAAATTGTCCCTAGGTGTGAGTGAGAGAGTGAATGGTTGTTTGTCTTGTTTGTCTCTACGTGTGGCCCTGTGATGGACTGGAGACCTGTCCAGGGTGTGCCCCGCCCCTCGCACTGTGACAGCTGGATATGGGCACCAGTGACCCTGAAAGGAAGAAACGGGTATAGATGATGGGTAATGGATGGATAAGATTAGCTTGTTGTAGTTTAAAAATCATGTTTATCAAATGAATATTTCTTGGGTCTGGACACAAAGATCTGACTGCAAGTAGTTAATTTAACGTTTTAAATAAAGGTCTTGCATGATTAGCACTCAAAATATGTTATGGGTATCAGTCTCAGCTACTACCACACCAAATCTTAGACAAATATGTGTGAAAGTGACTAAGTTAAGCCATTTTTGTTCCTTTAATGGTCACACTACTGTGACAGCCTTTCTGAAAGAAGTCCGTTGTAGATGTTCATTCAATAAAAAGCTTTAGGGAGTTTTATTAAAATCTGTCCAATGGTTGATGAAATATTTTACCAACGCTGCAGACAAATAAACACACTGTCGCTGTTGTAGGAAGGTTTAGATAGAGAAAGCAGAAAGACACAGGAGATCAATAAAACTAGATACCACAATAATATGACCCCGCACGTACGCAAAGCACCAATGCATCAGTGCTCAGAAGTCATCAGAACAAATTCATTGCTTTGAGTGGGGGTCCGGAGGGGGTGGTGGGTGCTCATTGGTGGGCCTGATGGATAGCCCTTCATCAGAGCTAAACAAAAAAATACAAAAATATGAATCTCCTATGTTGAATAGTTTTGGAGTTTTAAGTGTATTTTTATGTCCAGACACCCCCTTTTCAGATGGAGCCCCCTCCTCAAATATGGGGTCTATTGTAAAACTATTGGGTTGATGCAATGTAGGTCAGACTCATCTATATTCCTGCCAAATTTCATGTTGATCGGTGCAGCTGTTTCTGTGCTAGAGTTGACAAAAATCACAGGAAAAAACTAAAATAAATAACAGTACAAAAACAATATGACCCGTGTGTGTGGGGGCCATAATAAACTGAACTTTATTTAAAATAAAACAAAAAGCAGATGAGGCTGCAAAGCTGCAACGCAAAATTGAAAACACAAGACACATAATACCTAATATAGAAACACAAAAGTTTACAAAAACACACAAACAAAATCATTTGACAACATGGACAGACACCTGTGTGTTTGTTTTGATGACATATGCAGCAATTATCCCAGTGTGGTGTAAATTACAAGGAGCTAATTGTTGGACCCTTTCAACAGCCTGAGATGATCCCATCAGATTTCAGTTACAGGTGCAACCTGCTGACCTGTAACTTCCAAGAAAGAAACAAGAACACATTTTGGCCCACACTTTGTTTGGCAGCACTGTCAGTGATCCAATACCATCTGCTCTATGAATTTCTCTCAATCTTTAATGATCTTTGCATTAATAGGCAAACTAAATCATTAAACTTTTGAAATGTTACTACGTGAGGAAATATGTTTTTAATCACTATGTTATTAAAAAGGTGGTTGTATTTAAAAGCTGACAGCAACACTAAGTGAGTTTATTTCTTTCTGCAGTAAATATCTTCAGTACAAGTGGCTGCAGTTCGGAGGAAAAAAATATGGTGAACTGTTTGGAATTTGCCTGAAGGCTGATTGGGGATTCTCTGAATATGTGGAAGATAGTACTGTGGTCAGAGGTGACTAAACTCAACACTTTAGGACATTAAGAGTAATGTTATGACTAGAGCAGACCTAATCTCATGTTTGGGGACAGAGTAAAGTTACATCAGGTGTAACTCCAGAAGTCTTTAAAAATTAACAAAAACTAAAATGTTTAAATGTAAATCAATAAAAAACAAAACAAAGACCAATTTATGAACATCTAAGATGCACACTATGGAGTAGGTGTAAAATAAAAACATTAAAAAATGTGACTAAATTTTAACATTTCTTTATTTAGCTAACTTTCTGAGAGAAAAATCCTAGTAAAAAAAATCCACCAACATTTTACTGTTATTTAGCTCACTGTTCTTACATATTGCTAATGTTTACTAAATTCAAATGTAAACATTAAATCTAAATGTTGTGGCTAAATGTAAAAAGTTTAAATATAAGTATTTCAGAATGGAATGCAGCCTTTATTGTTGGTGCTTAGCTCTTGCTAGGACATCATCATCCTGTGACAAAAGCAACCGCTGACAATGCTAACGCTTGAAAACAGCTTAACAGTGTTAGCAGCATTAGCATCATTAGCATTGTTGGCATCAGCAGCAGCATTAACATCATTAGCAGCGTCAGCAGCCTTAGCAGTGTTAGCAGCTTTAGCATAGTTGGCATCGTCAGCAGTGTTAGCATCGTTAGCATCATTAGCTTTGTTGGCATTGTCAGCAGCATTTGCAATGATAGCAGCATTAGCATTTGTGTTAATGAGCAGTTGGACAGATGTACCTAATAAAGTGTACGTTAGATTAGATTGTATTGTGTTGTGTTCAATTTGTTGTGTTGTATCATGTTGTGGGCTCTGCCCTGTTCTGGCAGACAAAGTGAAAGAAGGACAATAAGTTTGATAAGGTCCATCAACTACAGAAGCTGCGTTTCCATTGCAAATGTGCGCAAAACTTTGTCGATATTCTGTTAATGTCGAAAAAACACAGTTTCG
>JARVJO010030840.1:0-11034 GCA_031762555.1 Cynodonichthys magdalenae | reverse complement strand
GAGTTTTTAAAAGCCTCAGGAATCTTTTGCAGGTGTTTAGAGTTACTTCGTTGATTCAGATGATTAGGTTCATTGCTTGTTCAGAGAACCTTTTCATGATATGCTAATTTTTTGAGATAGAAATTTTGGGTTTTCATGAGCTGTATGCCAAAATCATCTGTATTAAAATGCTAAAAGACCTAAAATATTTCAGTTGGTGTGCGATGAATCTAAAATATATGACAGTTTAATTTTTATTATTACATTATGGAAAATATTGAACTTTATCACATTATGCTAATTTTTTGAGAAGGACCTGTATAGGAAACAACAGTTGGGCCAGTATATGTCCTGACAGATGTGGACTATATATAGCAAAAAACAACTGGGCCAGCTTTGAGGTCCTGGCAGACATGGACCACACATACAAACAGCCACTAGACTAGTTGAGGTCCTGACAGATGTGGACCACACATACAAACAGCCACTGGACCAGCTGAGGTCCTGACAGATGTGGACCACATATACCAAACTACAATTGGGCCAGTCAAGTTCCTGAAAGATGTGGCCAACATATACCAAAAAACAACTGGGCCAGTTGAGATCCTGACAAATGTGGACCACACATACAAACAGCCACAGAACCAGTTGAGGTCCTGACAGATGTGCACCACAAATACCAAAGTACAATAAGGCCCGTTGAGGTACTTATAGTTAAGGACCACAAATACCAAACAAGCATTGGGCCAGTTGAGGTCCTGATAGATGTGGACTACATAAACCAAACAACAACTGGGCCAGTGGTGGCACTGACATTCACATGCAATTATTACTTTCTGGAAGTTTCATAAAAATAATGTCCAGTTGTACATGAAATAATTAGCTAAAAGACAGATAAATCACTTCCTTAAAAAACAACACTAGATTCCCAAAGTTAGCCAAACTAAGGGGCAGTATTTTGTTAGAGCTGTGCCGCATGTTGCCGTCTACATTCTTTAGAAAATGCTGGGTGATTATGTGGGAAAATCTTCGGCTTACACCAGCTCTTGTAGCAGGCTTTGTAGTGTTTATTCTGAAGGGATAAACAGAAGCTGGGCTCTGACTTCAACAGATGCAGTGTGAGGGTCAGTCTTGGCTCATGAGGCTTCTCAGTCTCTGGTTTGGAAGTCAAGGCAGGAAAACAACGTCGCTCAGAAAGGAATAATCAGAGTTTATATTAAAGGGATAGTCCAACCAACTATTTGTCTAATCATTAGTTTGTGCTTTATTAGTGGGTAATCCTGGTCCTCGAGGGTCGCTATCCTGAATATTTTACTTGTTTCTCTGCTACAACATGTGACGAGTTGGGAGTGAGAATGGGATGCCAACACACTCGATTTGTATGAATGGGTGATTGACAGGCTTCTGCAGAACATGAAGGGGGAATTAAATCACTGAATCAGATGTGTTGTTGCAGAGAAGCAAGTAAAACATGCAGGATAGAGGCCAGGATTGGACACTCCTGGTGTAGAGAAAGAGGAAGACATTTTTGTCCAGGTTTGATTAGCCAAATTAGCCTCACCTAGCAAGGTTTTTATAGATTGTTCAGGCTTACAGGAAATATATTTCTCAGTAAATAAATAAACAATGTCATAATTTTCAGGAAAAAAAGCAAGAATTCTAACTTAACCTCTGAATTCTGACTTTTTTTCCTATTCTAAGAAATGCAGAATTTTGCACCAGAAATGTCAACAGTTCAAGTTTGTATAGTGATTTTAGTTTTCAGATTTCAGAATCTAAAATTTCTAATTGTTTTCTTGTTTTGAGAAAAATGTCAGAATTCCAACTTTGATCTCAGAATTCCAACTTTTTTGTCAGAGGTTTTTTTCTCAGAATTCAAACTTCTGAGATTATAATCTCTCTTCAGAATCTGATTCACTAACTAGTTTCTAACATGTTCAAACCCACAGTCATGTGACCTCAGCACAATGTTGTATCTAAATAAAACAGGTTTACCTTCATATCTGCTGCTCTGGGCTCTTTTAGAATCAGTCTTCTCTGTGACTGTAGCACATCTGATCTAATTGCTGCCGTTTTCTTGTCTGACTCTCGCCGTGAGGAGGTGGGACCAGTTGTCGGGTTCAGTTAGAACCACAGGGAAACAGCTCAACTGACAGGAAGTTGCATCCTGAACATAACAGCCTGCTGTAGTGTGATATAACGCCTTCATCAGACGTGTGGCTCTTTTATTTATGGCCTCACACCTTCAGAAGTTACTAAAACCCGTCAGACCTAAAGACGGGAGTGAAGCCGAGAACAGCTGGTCATTGATGCTACACACCACCTACATGGATCACACAGAGGCTGCACTTCTGAGGCGTTTCAAACTTTGTTATTCATATAGCTGCAGTAAACAGCAACTATAGTTGAACCAGGACAAAACAGGATGTCACTCGCTGAACCACCAAGCTGCCTACAGCTGTTTAGGTCAGGACAAAAAGATCTGAATCAAGAGGCTTGTTTAGTTCTGACTGGTCCATAATGTTTATCACTTCATTGATCAGATCAAGTACTTTACCTATGCACATCATTTTTATACATAAAAAGAAAAGCTTTAGTTTTTATATTTTTGGTTGATTAAATTAAATTATATCTTGGTTTAAAGCTGTTTGTGGTCAATTAAATTGCCAGGATAATAGTAAGAACAAAGAAAGTGAGCTTCTTATTGATGGGGATTGATATGTTACCATGATGATTTCCAGTAGTAGGCGCAATTCTGCTAATCCGCTAACAGCTAATAGCAAAGTTAAAGTTTTGTTTAGTGGATTAATATTTTTGTTAACTTTGGAAACCATTAGTGAACTAATTAGCAGTGGTGGGCACAGCTAAACAAAATGATAGCTTTGCTAATCCATAATCCACTAACTAAATATATAATTTCACAAAAGTTACAGCCAATCGCTAACTGCTAAGACGACTGTCTCTCAGTCTGGGTTCTTTGTCTCCATGACACGTTTTTGTCTCCTTCCAGCTGAAGACTGGTTAGACTGACACAAACCTGTTGATGTTAGCTTGTTAGTTAGCTGTTAGCAGAGTTACAGTTGGCGAAACCTAATTTAGTGGAAGCTAATTTGTATGCTAATGGTTTTCAAAGTTAGTGAAAAAGCAAATTACCTATATGTTAAATTAGTTTTGCTGATTAGCAGAATCATGCCCACTACTGCTGTTACCATGGTGATCTCCAGTGGTGGGCACAGTCTGCTAACAGGTAATAGCAAAGCTAACTTTACATTTAGTGCACTAGCATATTTGCTAATTTCAGAATCCATTAGCGGTCCAATTAGCATCTGCTCAACTGGAAGGAAACAGAAATTATAAGGTTATCAATTAGTGTTAGCTTCCGCTAATTTTAAATTTTTTTGCCTGTTTAGTTTGCTTTTGCAAAGCTAGTTTTTTACATAACAGGTTAACATTTTTGCTAACTTTATAAACGTTAGCGGACCAATTAGTTTCTGTTAAATTTAATTCTGCTAACTTTACGTTCGCTAATAAAAACAAACCAACTATCCACTCACACATGCAGCGTTGCACACCTTTGTCATGTGTGGGCGTGTAGCATGTTTAACATTTTGTGTGTCCACCTGTGTTAGTCATGATGCTTTAAGTGCTTGGTGGACATAGAAATATTTTAAGAGCTTTTAGCCAAGATTCTCACATTTCTGTGGATACCTCCTGTTTATGTTTAAATGATACATCTTGAATTAACAGTTAGCATTAGTGTCCTCTAATTTTCTTACCTGTTTAGTTGTTTAGCCTTTGCAAAACTAATTTTTCAGTCAGCAGATTGAGAGTTAGTGAAGCTAATTTTTTGGTTAGCTGTCCCCACCACTAGTGATCTCAAACCTTTCTCGTCACACTAAAAATCTTAACTTTTAGCTCAACATAGCTGGCAAAACAAGAACTTCAACCCTCAGATGTCCTAATGTCTATGTGCCACCAAAAGACCTGTACCTGTAGTAAGATTCATACATGAGCCATGAATTTAGGGTTGGGCTGTGCACATTTCAGTAATCAGTTAATTATTGATACATGATGTTTTACTGTGGAAAATGGACACATTTTTGTAATTTGTGGTTATAGAGATGATATAGAGAGATGGTAATAGTGCTGAAAAGTAGGACAAAAAGATGTAAAATAAACCCAGTTTGTACATATGTAGCATGTTTGTATCATACCCAAGAAAAGCACATCAAATTCTACAGTTTGTGCTTCTGTTTAAAAAGTTGAGCACAAAAAGACCTATCAGCTTCCTGTAGCACCATCTAGTGGTTTTTGGTGAATACAAGACAGCTTTTCAAATAATGAAAACTCTTTATTCTCACTAGTCAGAAGTCACAAATACTGTAGTGTCTTATAATAAGCGAAAAATCCACATAAAATGTTCTGAACTTATTTTATGTTTAGTATTAGATCAGGAAAAAGAATGTCAACCGGTGGGCGGGACTTAAGCGCCGTTCTTTTCTTATTTTCGTTATCGGCACTGTCAATCAAAGTACTTCCGGGCAGCTCGGATGTGATGTAGCAACAGTTGTTCTCGGAAGCTCGAATCTGGTAGGAAAAGTGTTCGTCTCGACTCGAAAAGCTTCCAGATCGTTCGAAATTCGCTTCGTTTAAATCAAATGGCCTATCCAGGATACGGCGGGGTGAGTGAATTCCTGGAAAAAGGTGTTTTTAAAGCGTCATATCAGCGAAGTACGTTAGCATGTAGCTTCAGTGAGTTTTACAACTGTAAAGAAGATTTAGCGCAGCGACTGTGCTCACGATCTTTACCAGCACCGAGCCACTTTTTATCTCACTTTTTAAAACATTTTATCCTGTTTAGGTTGTTTAAAAATCCGTTTCCATGTCTTAAAACGTTCCCCCAGGTTATAAATCCTGACTAGTAAAAAATAAATCCTTTTAGCCCAGCAGCTGTGAACAGGAAGAACAATAATTTGATTTAATTTAGTTATTTTGTCTGAAACTGACTTAAATATGTGGCTCAGATATTATTGTCTCCGTCTTCTGGTCCAAGTTAAATATTTATCTTATTAATTATATTGTGAACAAAATGTTTTTTATAGCTAAGGTCAAAGATGTATCTTATCAGTATCAGTCAGCTGCTGCTTCCCGTGTTTATGTTAAAATATTAATCTTTGTAGCTTAAAGGAAGCACATTCAGGCTGAAGTTCTAATTAAATGTTGGAATATGACTCAAATTAAAATCTAACCTGGATGTTTCTGGGCGTGAACCGCTCACGTCACACCTGCGTGGGCGTGTTTTCTGCTCGTTAACCTTTCAGATCACCTGACCAGAGGTCAGTGTGACAGATTAAAGCAGCACTCACCAAACTGATGACTTGTGTTCAACTAAGTGAACATTTTTACCTCGTCACACATTCAGATGATGGACAGCAGCAGACTTCTGCTGCTCACCGTCAATAACTTTAAAATACCACCATGTACTTAAACACCAACTGTAGAGGTTATAGCTGATAAACATTTACTTCAACTATAAAAACCAGACTAAAATATTGTAGGCCGTTCAGTTTACATAAGTTTAAAAACAGATTGTCACACAGTCATTGCCATGACACAAAGCAGCATGGTGGAGATGGCTGTGCCCTTTATTGCTTGTATACATGTGCAACAATGATCACAGACACATGGAAATAAGTTTGTATATATGTATAGAAGAATGAAAACTTAGGATTTTCACACTGAGGTCTAGTAATGTAATATAGATCTAGTTCTAAATGTGTTCATGTGGTTTACAGTAATTTGGCAGTATATTATATTTGCTGACTACAGATCATTTTCACCTCTTAATATTACCAAAAATCTAGGTATAAAACTTGAACACACCTGTATAACTGTGAGCTACTATAATAATTAATACATTGTATTTAAAATGAAGTTATTACACAACAGTATAACCGTACCTCTATTTTCATCTCCAGATTTGCTGTATAGGGTGCACTGATTGCATTTTTCTAGCCAATCAAGAATCTTTAAAAAGTCTCACCTGCTGATTCTGTTAAGTGTTGTCAGGTGTCACAATACACCTTCGATGTTCCAGACTTATTTTATAGAAAAACTTTGAACAATACAAGCTTGTTTTAGCTGGACATGGGGTAGCGCTCAGGACAGAGTGGCTGGTTTTCAGACCTTTGTGGAGGTAGATGAGAAGCTGATCTTATCTAAATATCAGCTGATCTCCAATTTCCCAAAATTATGAAAATCGGTGCCGATAAATCGTCCAAACAATTTACCAGTGCACCCCTACCATTTTAGGCACTAATCCCAACATTTGAGCAGCATAAAACTTCTGGACAAGTTTGTCTTTTTTCTGATTAGAAGTTGGTCCATCACAAACTAAAATAAATGTTTTCAGTTGTGCAACAATCCAGTTTTTAAAGTTTGAGAACTTGTTCTATCATTGGCTTTACTGTTGGTTGCCCACAAACCACTGAGTGCCAAATCTGGTAGGAGGAGTTAAACATTGTTCATGAAAAAGTTCCTTATTATTATTATTACGCTGCAAAGCATTCTGGGTAAATGATGATTCTTACAAGGTCATCCAAGTGTGAGTTCTATCCAGCTGGAACCTTCATTTTGGACGATTTATATAGGGTTAGCTTCAGAGCTAATATAAATAGCATTAGCTACATACCAAAGTTTAGCTCAACATTGTTAATGTCAGTTAGCTCTGGCAGCCATTTGTAATCAGGTTGGCTCCCATTGTTTAATGGTTTTGGATGTTTCTGATAATTTAATCAAAATTCATCCACTGGTTCATGAGATATTTGGCTAACAGACACAAAACATTAGTCCCCACCTTTCCTGCTGTGGCAAACACAAGAAGTTAGATTATCTTGTCAGGGTAAACGGCAGTCAAAGTATCGACAGAGCTCACTTCTTTCTCTTGTTAAGTGAACTCTGATTTATTCATGAGGCTTTTTAGTCGTCGGAGAGAAGAACGATTGAAATCAAGTGTTTCAACTTCCTGTTTCTAGAATGTGGTGTGTGATGAGGGGCCAGCTTTTTTTTTTTTTAGCAAAGTGACTATAATAAACAGAAAACCTGTTAAAACAGCAGTTTTGTCAATACTAACCTCAGATCAGGTCATTACTATTTTAGGCTCTTTATGTTTAATTTTTAAATGTACAAGTTCTTCTAAGGTATATGTTTATTTTAAGTAAGCAGTTTATATATTTTATAAAATAAAATAAAATAAGTTGGCAAAAAAATGTAATTAAAAAAATTGGTCATCGGCCGCAGCTGAAACTGTTCTTTAACTCTGAGCAGCTTCTGATCAACATCTGTCATTAAAACTGCTGGAGTCAACGTTGTCTGTCAGTAAAATATCTCACAAACCACTGGACTAATTTTAGTGAAATATTTCAGATAAATGTATATTTTTTTTCACTGTACAGCCACAAAACTAACTTTTGGAGTCAACAGTAGAAGATGGCACCACTGCCTCGGTCCTTTGTGTCTCGACTATTCATAGTGGAAGGGAAACCTCTCACCGCAGCACGTCACAGATCAGAACCATCAGACAGGTTGTCAGAGTGGATGCTTATTTTTAGTTGATGGAGGAGGAAGGTCTGATTTCTGTTAACTGAGGAGAAGTGCACAGAGACCATAGTTTCCTAGTTGTAATGATGGCTGTCAGGGGTCCACAGGATACAGAATTTAAACTGACGCTTCTTTCAATCAATAAAAAGAACCAAAGTCAATATTTTACTCAATTTATGTCTCAGATGATAACAGACGTGTCTCTGTTTGACTCTAGTTTTCCCCAGAATGCAAAACAAGAAGGTGTTTTGTGCTAAACTTGATTATATTTTGAACCATACTGAGAGGTACTGTACTGTAATAAATGTAAGTACGCAAATATAAAAATGTATTTATTTTTATTTTATTTTTTTTATTTGATAGGGACAGATACACACAGTGTATAACACCTGTCCTTAGAAGGACCTTTTAACTGTTTGTTCAAATGAAAAGTTAAGATGAACAGTAAATGCAATAAAATGATGAAAAAGAGATATAAAACAATTTATTTAAAACTTCTGAACAATTATAAACAGTTAGGATATTTAAAAATGTGTTCAATTCTGGTTAATCTTTAGCCAGTTCTTAAGCTTTGAAGTGAATATATTAACGTCAGTTATGACCTTAAACTCGGATGTTAAGGAGTTCCAAAGCTCACAGCTCCTAACAGAAGGCGGTCTGTCCAAAGGTTGTCCTTCAAAAAGGTATTTAACAGTCATGATTGGTGCCATTCTAGTTCTGTCTCTCTAGTTCTGGGCTGCCACAAACGATTATTTTTATAGTCCACTAATCACCTATTATTTTTTCCGATTAGTCGACCAATCGGATCATATGTTAATTGAATATAAAACATACACCTTATCACACCAGAATGCAGCTGCTATTGTATAACCATCATTAGATTTTAGCTAGTCATGATTATGTTGACTATTAAAATAGTCAACGACTAATTTATTGGTCGACATAATCATGACTAGTCGACTAATTGTGGCAGCCCTACTCTCAACAAATGTATGTAATGGCTCAGGTGCTACATGGCTGATGCATTTATGGAAATGTTTAAGAAAACAAAAGCTAATAAAGCTGTCAAAGCTCATTAGATTGTATTTCTTAATAATGGTACAGTGATGATAGCCGATTGGCTTTTTATCCATAACTTTTACAGCCTGATTGTATAAAGAGCCAATGTGTTTGGTTACAGTTGGAGAGGCCTGTGCCCATGCAGTCATGCAATATGCTATGTGAGAAAAAAACAGAAATGCATGTAAAGCAGGGCTGTCTGGCTTGGTATATAGTTTCTAATTAGTTTAAAACAATGAATGTTAGTTTGTATTGTTTTTAACAACAGTAAGTATTAAATGAGCTGAAATGCTGTAATTATAATCCTTTTGAATCAAATAATTTTAGAGGAAGAAGTGTCTGAAAGTCCAAGCAGTCAGGTGATGTCTAACAGAACATCTGTAGAAAGTGCAGTTTACTTATTAAATGATATTTACTTGAGATTTTTTTACATTTTTTTCTGGAAACATTGCTGTAGACCCCTGGCTGAACTTTCTCACAGCCTCAGCCAGCAGCTCCTCAGCTCAGAGATCAGCTCACTGCTGCCACTTCTTAAAGCCACACCCACAAACTGCTGACCAATCACACGCTGCCCCTCGCAGAGAGCTGCAAGGACCAGTTGTGACTGGGGGGGGGGGCAATACAAAAGATGGGTTACAAGTTGAAAAATATGCTGTAAACAGGATGTGGAAACTCGAGCAGTGAGATTTGCTCATATTGATGTAATCAACTTTAACCATCGTTTTGTTCACTCTGGTTTGATTTCCACCTCAGTATGGGGGTCCCATGCAGGGCATGCCCCACCAAGGAATGCCAGGAGCTCCCATGGGTGGCCCCATGCCTGGAAACATGGGCGGTCCGATGGGAGGCGCCCCAGCCCCTGGAGGCTACTCCCCATACGGAGGAGGAGGAGGTTATTCAGGAGGATTCGGTGCTCCGGCCCCCGCTGCCAACGATCCGATGTGGGGTTACTTCACAGCTATAGCAGGACAGGTAACTGTTAGCTTCTGCTTCAAGGCAAACAAGCCTCAACTGGTTTTCTTCACAAATCTGTCCAATTCTGAGGGAGATGCTTCCTCAGAATTTGGATATATGATGAAACATGATTCTACTTGTCCTCTGTTCAGTGAACCTGCTGCAGCTTAGAAACACATCAGCTTTTAGAGTCCAAAAGGAAAAAATAAGTAGGTCCTCTGGACAGGTTCTTCTTTAATGAAACGTTTCGTCTCTCCTCCAAGAGACTTCTTCAGTCTGTTGGAGTCATTTTACTGATAAATGCAGCTTTTGCCCAAGTTCCTTGTTTAGAGCCCTTCTGTCTGATGGATCTAATTTAGTTGAACTTTTCTGGCAGGACGGTGAGATCGACGCCGAGGAGCTTCAGAGATGTCTGACTCAGGCGGGCTTCACCGGCAGCTACAACCGTAAGTTCCCCCTTTTCTCCAAACAGAAGCTTCTGTTGGGTTGAATTCAGGTGGTCCTCAGTTCCTCATACAGTCCTGAGATGTGAAGCAGAGGCGGAGCTAGACTGCTTCAAGTAGAGGTGTCTGCAGTACATGTTGTCCTGTGGGCGATTGACTTGTCTTGTAGGGCAACTTAAAAGA
Organism: Cynodonichthys magdalenae; assembly: GCA_031762555.1. NCBI lineage: Eukaryota > Metazoa > Chordata > Actinopteri > Cyprinodontiformes > Rivulidae > Cynodonichthys > Cynodonichthys magdalenae. Next base: position 817 of record JARVJO010030840.1, on the reverse strand, counting down.
GTAAAATAATATAAATTATTCACTGTGTACAGTTTAAAACAGAAGAATAACTCAAATAAAAAGTATTGTGAACATGTTAACATAATTTACTGACTTCAAAATTCTGTCTAAAGTTATGACTAAAATATAACGAACATGTAAGAAGGAAAAAACGGTTTGTTCAAAAACACCACAGTCTGTGTGACGGTCTGAATAATATCCTATTCTAAATAAATAATGTGTGAAAAATGTACAAGAACCCACTGGACTCAGCTGTTGACCTTATTTTACACCAGGCTGTTAACCTGCAGGCGTACTGCTCAAACACTTGAATTGTTTACAAATAATACAGTGATGATCTGAATCGAGCAACAATCCAAACACATTGTTACTTAAAACAATGTTAAACACAAAATGAGGGTTTCTGGAGCTCCAACATTAAATGACTTCATGACTGCTAATAATAGAAGCTCTAAAAGACAAGTTTAGCCTCCTCATGTGGTAAATATCTTATTGTTGTGGTTTATAAGCAGAACTCAACCCACTGCAGTAGAGTCTGTATCAACAGTATTCCTGGTTTTGCGCCACTACCCATAATTCATAGCGGAAGCAGGTTCTAAATTTCCACTTGACTGTTGTTTACATTTACGAGGACACACCATCGCTGTTTATCAAAGCATTTTTCATCTAAATTTGGCGTAGATGGCCACATATCTGAGGTTTATATACTGTAAAGATGTTTTAAAAAGCGGCGAGGACAGTTCTTTAACAGTGGCTCACCGTCAACTGCTCACAGACTGGATAGATGACATGAAGCTATGTCCCGACGTTAGCTACT
>JARVJO010030839.1:0-11036 GCA_031762555.1 Cynodonichthys magdalenae | reverse complement strand
GTTACAGAAAGACGAGTATTGTAGGAGCACTTATGTAAAAAAACTAAAGTCTGTCTCCTGGTGCTGTACTGTGTGTTATGTGTTTTCAACTACTAAGGAAAGGTGTGATTGAATACGAGAAGATGATAAAAAAAAACTTTAGGCCTCTGAAACATTTGTCTCCCTCACTTCTAAGATGGTGATTACGCCCTTGATTAGGTGTCACAATACGCCTTCAATGTTCTAAACTTATTTTATTGAAAAACATTTAAGAATACCCTTGAAACAATACAAACGTCTTAACTGGACATTAGTTAGTGCTCACAGCAGAGCAAAAGGGGACAGTGGCTGATTTTCAGACCTTCGTAGAAGTAGATGAGAAGCTAGTCTCTTTTCTACCAATCTTATCTAAGTATCGGCCTTTGACTGTGGTTTTCTTTATTGGTTGAAAGAACCAACGGTTTAAACCCTGTATCATCATTAGTTGAATGGCTCTATGACCACAACAGAACACATTTTTTCCTCCTTTCATTTTTACAGATGACAGAAATTTGTCGTGGCAGTGGCAAACTTAAATGGGACTGTACTTATATAGCGCTTTTATATCCAACCTAGATACTCAAAGCGCTTCACACTACAATCTGTGCCCTCATTTACCCATTCACACAGCACTCTACTAGATCTCCTACAAAGCTAACATGTACAATCATCTATGGAGACTAATCAGTGCCAATCACATTCATACACTGATGGGACACACATCCGGTTCCAGGACAACTACCCTAACCACTCTGCCACAGCTGCCACCAACTGGAACTGGAGACTCAGAAACTGAGGATTCAGGATCAGCGGCATCACTAGGCCTATTTTAGGGGGGCTTCAGCCAGTGATTCTATATGAATTCTAAAGTGTCAGTTAACCTTCATAGTCAGGTACAGACCAACACCAAACATTATAACTAACATTAGCTGGCATTTATTACAGTACAATAATATCCAAAAATAATATGTTCATCTTACTTGAGAAAAGTTATCTCCTGAGCCCTGATGTAAAATGTGATTTGGACAAAATGCTGCAGAGTGCTGAGGCACCCTTAGCAAAGTAGGACCAATGATGTATTTTCATGTATGTATTCATTCAGGTATCCAGGCTGTATTTCATGTATCCCAGCAGCCAACTGAAGGTCTACCCTTTATAAATGTCTATAGTAGTAACAATTAGCTCCAATTCCTAGCTAACAGTCTAAAGTCCCATGTAATTATTAAGCCAAGTGCTCTCTCTTTGACAAATAAAAACCTGGTTTGCACACTCCAAACAAGAGTTACATTACAAATAACTCTGCTACTTTGCTAAATAGTCAAAAATGCATTTTGAAGGTTTTAGGTGTTTATCATCAAGTGTGTGCTCTTTGACATCTACTGTCGTTGGGTGGACTTCCTTCTGGAGCACCAGCTCTGTTTCTTACTTTACACATGGATGCTTGCATACCATGAAACAGGAGCTGAGCTTATTCATGTCTGATTATCACCAGTGGATATTAATAATAGACTAATAATAATTACTTCACTATCCCTACTGACCTGTAGGAGTCAGGACAGAGGAGCACAGAGAGTGAGAGAGGACAGACCACTACTAGAAAGGTGAGTCAAAGCAAGGGTCACCAAGGACCTAATGAGGAGAGGATCGGTATAAAAAGTAGTGACAATATTCACAGATCTATCTAAAATTGTTTTAAAGTTAAGTTTTGGGGTATTTTTGAATTGTTGTTGAATCATTTGCTCTTGAATGGATTTAAAAATAACTATTGGAAGAAAAATTATCTGAAAGTGTAGGTATTGTTCTGTAAATAAATGTTACTTAAATTATACTTTGTACAAATATCCAAATATTATATTTAGGGCTGGGCATAGATTAAATTTTTAATCGCGATTAATCTCAATTATATTTTTATAGAAACAATCATTCTATGGCTGAATGTTTATGTTTATATGTTGCAATACATGTGTGACACACTATGTATATTTTTCTTTTTTTTTATTTTAACTTCTTATTGCTTATTGTATTTTTGTTTATGACAACAAAAGCCTCATCTCTATCTTTCATTCCTCATAATATTAACTTAAAATGACAAAAAAGTTCTTGAATACTTGATTTAATTTCATTATTCTACACAAAATTTAACTTACTGGAATATGTTTAGAGCACTTTAGGCACTGTTTTATATAAAAAAGGGGGCAATGCATTTTCAAAAACTTTAAACAAATAAGTCAAACCAAGTCAGTCTTACTTTTTTACTTTTTCTCTCACACACTGGTCAGCAGAACCTCCCTCTGTTTGTTTACCCTGGTTTTAACCTGAAGTATTATTCCAGGGTCAAACTGCTCGGTGCTGAGACAGTTTAGCGTTGCAGCACTTACAGATAACTTTACTTCCTCCCAGCCCACTGCTGAGAAAAGTTTTAAGATAAAAATTGCCCTGAAGAATCTGGCGGCTTCAGGCTAGTTTTCTCCCCGCTGCAGCTCGGGTTCATGTGAGCGGCTGTAGCGCTCAACAACAAAGGCTCTCATTAGATGAGACACGCGATGGCTGTCTAAAGGCTCCCACATACTCGGGCGTACTGTGTGCGGTCTGTGAGCAGTGCGGACTCCACGCATATTGTCCGCGGATGTTTGAGACTTCATACTCGAGCGTACTGACCGCCTGACAAATTCTTTAATTTCTCGCTATTTCATTTATGGCGTCAATGATGAGGACCAAGAGATAGTTTGCATTTTAGCTTTAAAACAACAAAGAAAATAACTTCTTACCCGGGGTTCCTCCCACGAATTTGTTGCTCACTGAAAGTCTTTAGATTCCTTCATTGATGTATCATAAAGTTTTCTAATCTCCTCTATAAGACGCTCTTCAAATTTTGACTTCATTTCGTCTCAACTTTATAAGCTAGGTGTCGCATTCAAAACAGTTCGACGTGAACTCGGCGGTCAGTTTATTGTGCGACACCGCGGACGCAAACGTAAAAAATTGATCTCTGCGTGTACCAGTCCGGCGGACGACCGCTTCAGGTCCGCATCGAGTCCGCTTAAAGTCCACGCGGACCCTCGCGGAGCGAAGTACGCCCGAGTATTTTGGGGCCTTAAAGCCAATAGTGATCAAGATCCCGCCTCCCCACGGCGGCCCCTGGGTTTGTGTGTGTCTGTGTGTGCGCGTCTTCATACACAGCCCAGAGAAAAGACAAAGAAGTATAAAGAAACTGCGTTAACGCGCATTAAAAAAATTATCGCAGGTAATTGTCAGTTGCGTTAACGTGATAACGCATTAACGTGCCCAGCACTAATAATAATGTAGATGCAGAACAGTTTCAATAGGTTTTCATGCTCTGCTGGATGCATGGAAATGCTGCTGCGTTGCAGCTGTTTTCCCTGCTTCGCAGGCTCGGACCCCTAATAATAATAATAATAATAATAATAATAATGATAAATGAAACAGAAGCAGTAGGGTTACATGCTCCAAAGGATGCATGGAAATGCTGCTGCATTGCAGCTGCGTTCCCCCTGCTCTGCAGGCTTGGCCCTTAATGATAAAAAATGTAATAGTTTCTATAGATTTCCATGCTCTGCTGAATGCATGGGAACGCTGCTGCTTTGCAGATGCTCCGTGGGCTTTGAACCCTAATACCTTTAAAAAGGGAAGACCATGTTATAGATTTGTAATGATTCTTTTCTTTTTATATGGTTAATCACCAAAACATTAAAACAGAATGTCATGTTAGCTTGATCTGCATGACAAGGACAGATTGATGAAAAGCTAGACCAGAGTTTGTCTCTGAGAAACCAGTACAAGAGAAATCATGACCTGTAGGGTCAAAGATGTCATGTTAAAGAAAGAAGTCCTTCATGCTACAGATGGCAATGAGGTTTTTCAACTCAATTAATTATTAGCATTTTAGAGAGTGAGAAAATGTCTGAGAAATGTGTTAAAAGTTTGTGTGTACAGGGGGGATGCACAGAGTTGGATGTACATACAGCGGCATGTGTAAATACTTTTTTAAACCCCACTACGTATTTAGGAGAATCTCACTTACTCACATTTAATTCATCTTTTTTCCGTCATCTAGAAATCATATTTAATCATGCAGAAAATTTGCGTGTGTACATAGTTTGCATCTATTTTACACATTTAAATAGAGGTGTGTCGGTGAGGTGTTTCACATGCACTCAGTTTCATGTTTGTTTGGATGTATGAATAAAAGGAGTGCAGAACAAGTGTGTGCACAGTTTGATAAATCTGAATATTTCTGTGCGTACACACACTTTTTGAATTTTGTACATACATCGACTTTCAGTATAAAAGCAGTGCACTCTGATGCATGAAGCCCCTAGACATCTGCAGCTTTGCCGGTAGTTCAACCCCTTCACTTGTGAGTACGTTGCCTCTATTGGACACCATTTAATTGCATTTATAATGTGAAGTGTAAGTCACCCACTTTGCTTTACAACATTATATGTATACACAGGCACAAAGTCAAACAGAGAACCACAGAAATAAAAAAGCCACCTCCTTGGTATATTTGCAGTATATGCTTAGTACATGTTTATTTATTAATTGACAGGCTTGGGTTAGTTTTCCAGAAACAGTACAGCACACAATGCCTCAAGCAGGTAAATAACACATTTTAGTATTGCAGTATATTGTTTTTTTTGTTTCAGTGTGTCCATCACATGTTCCCTCAGACTGAATGTGTCTAGCAGAGTTGGAGCCACTTTAATCCTGCAGTGCAGCTAGTCACACAAAGTCCTGTGACTGATCTCCGTTATCTAGGGCTGCAGGAAACCTCTACTCAGAGTTCACTGAAGAACTCTCTGCTCCAACAAATTAAAGGAATGTTATCATTTGTCTACATTTGACTTTAAAATTGCATATCTAAGCGCTATTAGGAAAAGAGATAAAAGTTAGTTTTTCTATGAATCTAATGTTTTCTACATCTCTGAGCTACCAAGTGACAAGAGAAAAACAGAAGTAGACAAAATTGAGTTTGTATTTTACAAATGCTGTGACACAGGGACACTGCAGAATAAAATAAAACATCAATAATTTTAAAAAGTACAATTTGCTTCTCTTAGCAAATAAGCTGTATAAATAAAGGCCGATTTTAAGGTTATATTTACATTCAGAGAAAAAAAGCATAAAACTTTCTTTCTGCTAGTGTTTCCTTTTTTTCCTCTACACAAGTTTCAGGGTTCCTTCAGTGCATGTTTCCCATTTTTCACTGAAAGGTCGTTCCTACAGAGACCTGCCAGCCATATGGTTTTTATAGGCCTACAGCTCATGTACCCTCAGTTTATGTCTGCACTGCAGCGACTACGTCTTTTTGATTTATATCATTTATAGAAAATAAGCTTCTTGAAACTGAATTGCCATGAAGCACAAGTGTCAGTTATTTTTAAAACATATACACAAAGACTGATTCAACCTGCGGAGTATAGTGAATCATTAACTTACTCCATTCAACTTTTCACTACAAAACTGAGAGGCACATCTGATATTTAGAACACGGCACTGTGTGATAAGAGTGACATGACATTTTACATTGCTTTGGAGAAGTAAAATTTCATTGTGTCAATTTGCTTTCAGGATAAGAATTTGACAGGTTTGAGCCACTGGAACTTGTTTAACTGAAAAATCTTTGTACCAGTTTTTAACATTCTAGTAAAAATTCTAAGTGAATAATTGCAAAATCCTGTTCCTGCTCTGGAGCTGTGATTGAATAAATTGAACAAATGATTGATAGAGAGAGAGAAGCTCACCTGGATGCAGTTATGGCTACAAATGACACTGCATCTTTGCCGGTCAAAGGGCAAGGGTGGCGAGCATAAACATTTGTGAACAAAAACACTCTAACAATCACATATTTTGACTGAAATGCTTTGAGTTACTAAACATTACACAAGGACCAAACAAAGACAAAAATCCCTTTTTATCAGTGTTTGTACACAAAGAAGTTCATGAAAAGGTGGCAGGCTTAAGGTAAAAATTGAAACAACTTACTGAGTGTTAATTACATGTTATAAAAACAGAAGATGTCAGAGGTATTTTAACAAAGTGGAAAAGCTGTGTTTTTTTTACTTTGTTGGGCTCAGCTGCATCAGCTGTTTGGAAATCCTTTAGGGCTTGATTTATCAAGATGGCAGATAACCATTACTAAACACCATATGCAAAGAAAACAGGCCTCATGCAAGAACCGTTGGTACGAACAGATTTGTTCTTAAGTTGTGCGTGCAAGTGATTTAGGAGAACTTGTTTCATTCACCAATTTTCTCATGTTATAAGATTTTTTTTTAGATACGGACAAAATTCACGTGTGGTCCAGACCTGTGGTATATTTTACCTGCAGTCAGTCTGCTGTTATCCAGACAGATTTTCTTCATTAATAAATTTATATTTCATTAGTTTAAAGATATTTTGAGTTGAAAATAAATCACAATCCATAATTATTTTGACAATAGGTTATTCTGTTTGACTTATAATTATAATTTTAAATGTAATAATATAGACTAACAATATAAATTGTTTAAATTAAAATAAAATGGCTATTAAGGCTGTAGTATAACTACAATATTAATATGAGGATCTCAAACTACAAACCAACTTAAATTATGCATTAATTGAAGTTTAATTTGTTTCAGTACATAATGAGCTTTATAGATTATTTTTTTAATCAAATTTTAATTTGTTGACATTTATTCAGCACATCATCTATGCTATTTTCTCCAAAGTGCCAGACATATTTTTAAAAACATTTTAAAATGTATTTTTCAGAACCACATCTGACACCACTTGCGACGGGGAGATAGGGGTGGGGAGGGGGGACGGTGCACGACTGGCACATCGCTGTGGCTCTTCTTCTGAATAAATGAAAATTATTGAAGACAGTTGTTTAAACTTAAATTAAAAATATTTGACCAAAGAAAAACTGGAGCAGAACTAGAGAGAGATGAATATGATTTAGATTTTTATTTCTGTGACTGAATACGACCCACAGGAGACATGACATTAACAGCAGTCGTCATTTCATTTTTCTGTTCTGGATCTCTGACAGCAGGACTTCAGTCGCTGAACTCGTTAAGTTCTTTTTTTTACTTTTCGCTGTCATTTTCATGAACAAACCCTTCCTGGTATGTGGAGCAGGAATCGTAGCCTTAGATGGTGTTTTTGCGCTGGTAATTATGTTAATCTCTCCTCGTGCACGAGCACCTGAATGTACATTCATCATTTAACGCTGCTCATTTACACACTTTTCCTGAAGATAGAAGCGTTTGCTGAATCTGACGTGGCATGTTCGAACAAAAGTAAGAGAAATTTAGGATATGAATAAGAAAATGTTCTTGCATGAGGCCCATTCTGTGGTAAAAGTGGACGTGTTGTGTGATTTACTAAGACACAAAGAATAACAGGTGCAGCAGTGGTGAGGACACCTCCCCCCACTCCTTGTCTTCAAAGAACAAACATGTTGCTCAGATCTTTCTTTCTTACTTTCTTTTTCTTTCTTTCTTTCTTTCTTGCTTCCTTTCTTTCTTTCTTTCTTTCTTTCTTTCTTTCTTTCTTTGTAATTTATAATTGGCCCTATTTCAAAATATAAAAAAGCAAATCACCAAATTAATGAACAGTTCCATTTGTTTTCTTTAAGTCATTGGCAGTTTCATTGTTTAGTAGTCTCTAGCCGTGTTTCCATCAAATTTGAATTTGAATTTTGAGCGAATTTTTTAAATTTTGCAAAAAGGAAATAATTAATTAATTAATGTGACTCAGACATGTTTCCATCTACTGGATTGAAGTGAATCACCAAAGTGTAATTACGTCAGACACATGTCTGTAGTAAACAGGAAGTAGGAGTCGCAAACTCGCAGGGATACACATCCAAGGGCAATGGAGAGAAGTTATCAGGAACGTGATGCTATCGAGAAAGTTGTACTTAATTCTCTTCACGTTACAGGAATAACAGGAGACACCGACAGCAGGAGGAGGGCCCAGCTGCAGTCCGGTACCAGACAGACAGCGGGAACAGCTGATCAACATGTGAGGTAAATGTTCGCTACGTCAGAACTTATTTGGCAAATGTGTTTCCATCTCTCCTTTTGCGCATTAACTCTTTTTCGAAAAAGTCAAAAACCACCTCGAGCGAGCATATAAACGTTTTTGCGAAATAGAGGATTTTTTTCCAAACAGGCCGTTTCCATTCACCTTTTCTAATGTGAAACTTCAAAATGCGAATTAAAAAACGTTGATGGAAACAAGGTATTGTATCCTGTGTAAATTCATACCTAATTTGTTTTTGTGTGGATTCAGTCATTTAACTCTTCTGTTGGAACTAATTTTAAACTCATGAGCAGCTGCTGCAGTTTGCCCTGTCCTCCACTCCACCTGTTTTTCCCATTACATTTGGAGCTAAATGTAATCTGAATAACATGTTACCTAGAAGTTGTGTGTGTGTGCATGTGTGTATGTAACAGGCAGTGGAAATAGGAGTGGTCTGTCCCTTTAGTGTTTTTATTGTATGCATGCATGTGCAAATGTAGTTTTTTTGTTTTGTTGTTTTGTATGTGTCTAGCTTCGCCGGTTGAGGATGCTTGACATGGATGGAGTGACGAGGGGAGGAGGGACTGAATCTGGAGAGGCTGGACCAGAGCCATCATTGCCATGAGGAATAGGACCACGACCGCTGTACTGGCCAATGAAAGAGCCATCTTCATTGAACTGGATGTCCACACTGTCTCCATACTCAGCCAGAGAGTCATCACTCCCCACCTTACTGTCATCACACAGTGACCGCTGGCTGTCAGAGCACTTCTCATCTCCCTCACTAAAAACACACATACACAAAAGGAAGAAAAACACAAGTGGCTGTGACCAATATTTATACAAAACACAGAAAGCCTTTTGTATTTAGCAATCACATGTTCAAAGCTTACAAACAAGGAGGAATGTGAAATGTTATAATATCGGTAAAAAAAGAACTTGCATGATAAAGCAAAATTAAGAAATGACAACAACAACAAAAAAAGGAAAAACAAAACACAGCTGACAGAATAATTACATTTATTGCATTTTCCTGGTAATGGTATGGTCATATAAAAAATATACCACTGACTGTAAAAACTGACATCACTGTAAACACTGACATTACTGTAAACACTGACACCACTGTAAACACTGACATCACTGTAAACACTTACTCTAAACACTGACTGTAAACACTGACATTACTGTAAACACTGACACCACTGTAAACAGTGACTGTAAACACTGACATCACTGTAAACACTTACTCTAAACACTGACTGTAAACACTGACATCACTGTAAACACTGACATTACTGTAAACACTGACACCACTGTAAACAGTGACTGTAAACACTGACACCACTGTAAACAGTGACTGTAAAAACTGACACCACTGTAAACACTTACTCTAAACAATGACTGTAAACACTGACATCACTCTAAACACTGACTGTAAACACTGACATTACTGTAAACACTGACTGTAAACACTGACACCACTGTAAACACCTACTCTAAACACTGACTGTAAACACTGACATCACTGTAAACACTGACATTACTGTAAACACTGACCACTGTAAATACCTACTCTAAACACTGACTGTAAACACTGACATCACTCTAAACACTGACTGTAAACACTGACATCACTGTAAACACTGACATTACTGTAAACACTGACACCACTGTAAACACTGACATCACTGTAAACACTGACATCACTGTAAAAACCTACTCTAAACACTGACTGTAAACACTGACATCACTGTAAACACTGACATCACTGTAAAAACCTACTCTAAACACTGACGGTAAACACTAACATCACTGTAAACACTGACATTACTGTAAACAACGACTCTAAACACTGACTGAAAACACTGACATCACTGTAAACACTGACTGTAAACACCATCATCTGTATCACCAAAACGTTTTTGGTATTCCTCCTCTGTAATGAAGGCATCAGTAACCCCACTCAGAAATCTCATCCTCTGTGTCTCACGAGCGCCCCCTCTGGTGGGGAAACGTTTTTCAGGGAAACAAACACCAGTAGACGGCAGCCAGTACAGGCATGTGTGTTTGTTGTTGTTGTTCCAGGAGCGGCCCAATCGCACATTAATGCCATTAGTTTGTTATAATTACTAAGCTGCTGGACTGCTATTTTTTTCACATCATGTCACCTGCCTGGATTTGTTACTACCTCGCTCAGAGGCACGAAGGAGTGTCCGAGGTAAGCTCGCTTCACTGCTTTTTACGACGTGCTCTCATTTTCGGACTCAGGCATTTTATGAATGAGGCCGATATTTCAGTGAAATACATAAGCAAAATTATTGATCCGAGTATAGTACTACCTCCCAACTTTGTGGATGATTTTATGGATTAAATTTTTTGTATTATATTTGAATAAATACGGTAAATACGGTCAAAGTATATAAAAAAGAAATTTGAGTCTTGGCCAAAGATGTGATTGAAAGGAACAGCATACCTTATTTGAGTTAAACAATCACAATCACTCTGCTTTGATTGGCAGGGATTGAAACGATTGATGGTTTTGCAAAGAAAATTGTTTTAAATAAAACTACAGCATTAATTGCAATCAAAATGTGTCAGAAACAAATAGACGACAACAGAGAGATGATTGACTCCCTCACCTCTCCAGGGATCTGCAGGAAAAGCATTAAAGAAGGAAAACATAATAATGAGTATTGTAATAATAGTTGCACATGGAAAAGAACAATGGAAATAATCCTTGCTAGTTTTGAATATTTATTTTTACTTTGCCGTGTTTTCTCTCAGACTCCCCTTCACCCTCAGCACTTCAGACTGGAGGAGCCCTGCTAAGGCTAATGGTAGAGCCTATGATAATTACCCTGAGATAATTAATTTGTAGGGGTGCAACGATACAGAAAATTCACAATTCGGTTCGGTTCGATACTTTAGTCTCACGGTTCGATATTTTTTCGATACAAAAAAGAGCTATTTCCATGCACTTC
>JARVJO010030838.1:0-11038 GCA_031762555.1 Cynodonichthys magdalenae | reverse complement strand
CCCCCAGAGGAGCTGGCCCAAGTGGCTGGGGAGAGGGAAGTCTGGGTCTCTCTGCTTAGGCTGCTGCCCCCGTGACCGGACCCCGGATAAGCGGAAGAAAACGGACGGACGGACGGACGAATTAAAATACTTCCTAGACAATTCACACCTTGTATTTTCCTCAGCTGTGTGTGTGCGCCGCCTCTCAGGTGTGTGGTCTCTGTTTATCGACATGACAAAAATAAATCTTTATGATTTATTATTATGTGGGCGGCTGTGGCGGAGTGGTTAGGGGAGTCGTCCTGGAACCGGAAGGTCACCGATTCAATCCCCCGTTACCAATTATATATATATATATATATAAATAAATCTTTACAGTGGACTGAGGTTGTTTTGATCATTTTTAGGCTGCTCTGTTTTCTTGTCTGAGGTTAAAGGAGGTTCGGTTTCACCGTTCAGGTTTAAACAATAAAAGCTCAAACTAAAAGTCTAACACTGTGTTCAGACGCTCCTTACAACTAGAAAACAGAGGAGAGTCATATTTCTGTGGATTCAGTTGAGATTCATGACTTTGTGGATTAAAATTGTGGACTGAGAAACTTTGCGTGGCTGCCGCACATTCTCACGGCAGGTAAAAAATGTGCGTATATTTACGCACCCTTTCATTGGTTTTTATACATCCCGACGTGTGCACAGAACCTGGCGCATGCAACTTTTTTATGCGTACGCACCGTTTTACACGAGGCCCCTGGTCTATATTTTGAAGCATGTTACATTACCCAACTTTTTCAAATTTGATCATTCTGAAGTGAAGGTAAAAGTTCCAAATCGAATCTCATCATTGAACTGGCCATCAAACTCTACTCTGGTTCTAAAATATAAGAAGTTGAATTTGAAGGTTGAGCCATATTTTCCTTTTTGGTATTTCATTGAATGTTTTATAAAATTTGTAAAGTCACTTGTGTAAGCACAGATTGCTTGGATGTGATTCTTAGTTAATGCTCCATCAATATTATTAGGAAATTTCTTATTTGCACACTTTGCTACATATTCCCAAATGTTTTTGAACCCATTCTTTGTATTGTTAATTGTATTATTGAAATACCTACAGGAAGCATCCAGCAAATAATGAGATAGAGAGAAGTAAAAATCAGCCTGTTAATCTTCATTTCAGTAGTCCTGTAGACTAATTCCGAATTTAGACAGAGAAGAAATATATTTAAGATCAATGAAACGACACAAATTCACTAACAAAATATCATAAATATTAAAGAGAAAGCTGTTTTGAATCAGCAGTATCTTGAAGGAGGAAGTCTTGTAGACTTGGTTCATGAGGAAATTAGGCTGGAACGTATACATACCATAAGTTACATTGTCTTACTCATCTGTCTTACCGAAACCTGGTTACAACTGGAGGATTTTGTTAGGATAAATTAATCCACGCCTGCTGATTATTAAAATTTTCACGTGTTACTAGAGGATCAGGTCGAGGTGGATGAGTAGCTGCAGTTTCAGTCAGAACTATTAATTAATGCTAAATCAAAAATTAGTTATAATTTATCTGAGTGTTTGTCCCTCAGTCTTTTTCATCAAAAATAGAAATCAGAAAAATCTGTTACTTGTTATTTATAGTCCACCAGACCTTGATTCTGATTTTTTTATTAAATACTGGTAAAATTATAATAATGGGGGACTTTAATCTATGTAGATGATGAAAGTGATAGCTTAAACATCGTTTTAGTAATTTAATAGAGTCAATTGGTGTTGTGGAAATATTATTTACCCAAGACAGAAACACATGGTCCAAGAATAATAAGTACTCTGTGGAATGGTCATTAGGATTTATTGCATATGCAAGACACACATCATGTCACACAGGGCAGTGGTACATAGAATGTGTGGAATTGAGGCAGTTTCAAATACACTACTTTATACATTATTCTATCTTTCTGCTATCTGACATGTTACAAGCAGAGGTGTCAAAAGTATTCACATGCATTACTCAAGTAAAAGTATAGATACTAAGGTTTAAAATATATACTTTTTAAGTAGAAGTATCGACTTTTTACTCAAGTAAAAGTATAAAAGTACTAGTTGTAAAACTACTTAAAGTATAAAAGTACAAGTAATGGGAAAAAACTATTAATGACCAAAGCTTAGGGGGTGCCATAGGGATGTATGGTGAACAACCACCTCCCAAAAAAGCCTTGTTCTCAAGACCATAATGACTCAACTGGCTTACATGGTAAAATAAAGGCTCATATAATGTTGAAATATTTGGGCCCGCCCCCTGAGTTTGGGAACCACTGGCCTGGTCTAGTGCATTGTTAACAGGCTTTTTTCTGAATAATTGGATCTATCTTGAATATTTAGAATCTTTGTGGTAAACGGAGATAAAATATGAAATTTTTTCATCTTTTGTTGGGATTGTGAGCTTTTGACACTCCGATGATATCATTGTTTGCATGACTGAAATGTCATTTAAATCAAAGAGCTTATCAATACGAATCTGATGGTATTTTGTTTATAAAATTTGGTCAGTTTATAGCAAAGTTATTGTCAGTTAAGGTTCATGATGGTTACAATGAAAAAGGGGTGTGGTCATAAAGGGGTCCCTGGGGGCAGTGAGACCCAACTTTTTTCTGTTAACATGCAATTTCTGAAAGAGTGGATCCTAAGGTACATGAAAAAAGCTGAGAAGTTCAGTAGTGGGGGTGCAGGTCACCCATCCTAGCCCATGGACTAAAAGAGAACATGCAAACTCTACTCAGAAAGGTCCTCGGGCCAGGATTCGATCCAACAAACTTCTTGCTTAGAGTCAACATCTCTATCAACTGAGCCACAGTGCCACCTCATATTCAGGATGATGACAAGGGAAGAACAAAAACAAGCCAAAGTGAAATAGAACAGTAATACTTTTTTGCATTTTTAAAAAGTTGAAAGTACAAATAATTGCATAAAAATGTAAGAAGTAGAAGTAAAAAGTAGGTTGAAAAATAATTACTCCAGTAAAGTATAAATACCCAAAATTTCTACTTAACTATAGTAACAAAGTATTTGTTATACTATATTAGTATACTTCACTACTTGACAACTCTGGTTACAAGTAATATCTAAGAATGATTGTTGTTAGCAGATCTTGTTGTGGCTATAATTATTCTATCTACTGATCAACAGGGTGACATGAAAACCTAGGTCATAAAGGTATGTCATGAATTACTGGCATAAACCCAAAAGTATTATTTCCATTACAATTGGTTTCACTCAAATGTCCACAAATCTACTCATTCTCTTCATCACACTCTTGATCTGGTTCTGACGTATGGTATAGAGTGTAAGATTTTAATAATACATCCTCAAAACCCTGTTCTCTCTGACCATTTTTTAATAACCTTTGAGTTTTCATTAGCCTACTACACAGCCAGTAGTCATGTTTCCACTGACCATAAAAATGCGCAAATAAAAATTTTGAAAATAAATTTGCTTAATGGAAACACATTTAAAAAAAAACTTCCTTTTTTCGACAAAATGGTTTTGCTCTAGGATGAGGTGGTTTTTCTGCCATATCGAAATTGGTTTATTTTGCAAAGCTGCAATGGAAACATTTTTTTCACATTACAGGAGTCAAATGAACAACCGGATGTTTCTACTGCCGCAAAAACGACAAAGAAAAAGACAACAGGAAGTCGTAGTATGATGATGGCGCGGCATGTTTGAATTCACGGGGAGACTGAGTATTTTCTTCATTTAGTTTGCAACAGGGGTATTACAAAACATATTAGATTCAAAACGGCAAAGAAATGCGAGCATTTAGATCTTACATTCATTTTCCGCCATGTTTATAATGACAGATGGTTCTGAAAAAAGCATTTTAAAATGTCTCCAAAATATGTCTGGCACTTTGGAGAAATTAGCAGAGCAGATGTGCTGAATAAATCAACAAAATAAAATTTGATAATCTATAAAGCTCATATACCGTTTGTAGTTTGAGATTTTAAACAAATTATGTTGTTAGTGTCACGATGGGGGAGGATTTGATGAACCCAAATAGCAGGCAGACAAGGAGTTGATGGTAAGAAAAACAAAAACTGGTTTATTAAAGAAACAAAAGAAAAAGGCTGACGTGGCAGCAAAATACAAAAATACAACAATGCCAAGGCTTGGAACATGAAAAGGGGTAATGATCCGATGAGGCAGTGGGGACAGAAGACTGGTTAAATACAGAGGATGATTGGGAAGTGGAAGAACCTGGGTGATTACAAACTATGGACAGGTGAGTGTGGCAGGCTGGAAAAATACTATGAAGCTAACTGAGGGCAACATGGGACAGGAAATGGAGAACACAAACAGGAAATAAGAAAATAAGACACAAGATGACAAAACAATACTAATGAAAAAGAACCAAAATACCACAATCATGACAGTTAGTCTACATTATTACATTTAAAATCATAATTCTAATTCAAAAACAATAGTCTACTGTCAACATAATTATATTGTGATTTATTTTCAACACAAAATATCTTCAAACTAATGAAATATAAAGTTATTAGTTAGATTAGAATTAGAATTAGAACAAATCTGTTCGTACGAACAGTTTTTGCATGGGGCCCAATGACTTGACTTGTAATAATTACCCCCTGTAAAATAATATTATATATATATGACTATTGTTTAGAAACAGATATAATGAGAAGTCAATTTTATTTTCTATTTAAACATATAAACAGCATTTTAATAACAACTAAAGGTGATATAAGCCCCAATCAAAATACAGCTCAGTCCAGGTGCGTGTTCTGTCCTTCCCTAAGCATTCAGAAAAATCACGAAGGTAGAGAGGCGGGTAAAATTAGCCCGCCTCTGATGCACCCCTGATCCGCAAGGGGAGGTAGTATCAGAGGCAGGTCTGAGCCCGGCTCACCCACTTGTAAAAAAGCAACCCACGGATCCATACTGAGAAAATGATAATAAGCTGATAACATCAGTGAGCGACCACAGGATCTAACAAACGAATTTATTAAAGAAGGAATATTAAAAATGACACAAAACAGCAACTTTGTCGTTGGTTTAAAAAAGGTTGAGCCACAGGTTCGCTATAATGAGCTGATTTCATTCTTGTTTTTTTCTTTCTGATACAACGCAGAGCCAGTGAGCGGTGGAGGGTTAATCTACAGATTTATTACCGAGAGAATATTAAAAACGACACAAAACAGCAACTGTGTAGCTGGTTTAAAAAAAGTTGAGCCACAGGTTTGCTATAATGAGCTGATTTCATTCTCGTTTTTTTCTTTCTGATAAAACGCAGAGCCAGTGAGTGGTGGAGGGTTAATCTACAGATTTATTACCGATGGAATTTTAAAAATGACACAAAACAGCAACTGTGTAGCTAGATAAAAAAAAAACATTTAACCACAAAATCAGTAAACTGAGTTGATTTAATTTTGTGTGTGTGTAGTCTGTGTGTGCGTGCTTTATACAACAAAAACGTAAGTGCGGCTGGAAAAATGACAGAACAAATTTAAAAAATATTGTGCCACAGGTTCGCTATAATGAGCTGATTTCCTTTTTTGTTTTGATATGACGCAGAGCCAGTGAGCGGCAGAGGATTAATCTACAGATTTTACCGAGAGAATATTAAATATGACACAAAACGACAACTTTATAGTTAGTTTAAAAATATTAAACTGTACAGAATCACTAAAGTAAGTTAATTTAATTTGTTTTGTTTGATACAAGGCAGCAGACGTCTGTCCCACAATAAATACATCGAGCTCCACTTCAGCCCAGCTGAGTTCTGCTCCATGCCTCTTTTGGATCCGCGCTGCTGGTTCATTTCTGAACGTGTTCATGTGAGCGGGACCTGCCCGCCTTCATCTGTGATTCTATGAATGATTACTGTCGAACAGGTCTGTGCCGCGATAACACAGATTTGACTTATGAAAGAGGCTGTAGTTCCTTTATTATGGTATAGAATTTAAATATATGCATGAGAAACACATAATATTTCCCCTTTAATGAAACATTTTGTCTCTCCTCAAAGAGACTTCTTCAGTCTGAGAAGTTTCAGGTGAACTCAACCTGCCTCCACATGGTGGGCAAACAGGTCTGGCCACATGCAAAAGAGGGCCATCAGCCAAACAATAGGTCGTTAGTGCCTTGATTGGCTCTATTGTTCAAGCTCTAACAAAAAAGGACTGATAATGTGTAAACCATAAAAACTAATAATAATAATAATATTAACACAATTATTCTTAATATATTAGAGCGCATATAAGCTATTTAATGTATATAAAAATGTCAGAAAGCTGTGTAAGCTATGGATGTACAAACAGAAAAAAAAAAACAGTAAAACATGTTTCATTTGACAAGTAAGCAGATTTAATATCATTTACTTAAACGTTGTGATCTGACCAGAACTGAAGCTAATAATGTAACAGTTTAAAATAAAAATAAGCTTTTAAAGCAGATGTAATCATTAATATTTATTGCTTCTGTAGCATATACTGTTACACAGTGTAACAGTCTGCTGAATCATGCTAAAATTTAGCATAAATTATAAACAACAAATATTACAAGCTAATTTAGCCTCTAATTTATGTAATAATTACACCCTGTAAAATAATATCACATATATGACTATTTTTAGGTTTCTATTTTGACAAACCAGACCCGTTGAGAAGATGTTTAGTAGAGACAAATTTCACCCTAAACTGTCACTGGAACTGCAGCGAACATTTTTTAAGTGTTGAAAACAAATTTAGTATTATTATTTCTGAGAGTAAGACATAATAAATAAACTTTATTACTAGTTAAAGTCATAATTTTAGTTATTTGCTGCCTTCAGGTCTGGTTTAGATAATTGATACTTATAAATGATGTATTTTTCTTGTATTGAGCTGTTTTACATGATTGTTAAATGAAATTAACAACTATGGTATATTGTTTTATTGTGAAACTATTTTTTAAAAATTGTGACACAGAGCCAGTTGTGCTTGCTGTTAATCAAAGAGCTGCTATGACATCTGTGAGCTTATGCTCTGTATGTTCACCACTTTTGCTCCTCCATGTTGTCACAGTTCCTAACACTGGACCGAACAGATGGGGCTCACTCTAGTGATATTTATCATTTATCAAATTTGTCAGCTATTCTGTGTCCTTCATTACGTTTTCTCATAATATTCATGGCTAAAATTAAAACCAGTTGTATTTAATAGTTAGTTGATATATAGTTTATTCATATTGAATTATATTTTTATTCCTAATGCACTACATATACACATTCATATTTTGATACTTTTATATTGAAATGTTTTAATGATGAATGAAATCATTTGTTTATATAACTGGGATTTTTACTGTGCTTTTAGAAGGTTTCTGACTTATCAACAAGTCTATTTAGTTATTACATGCCTAATTCTAAACATTGAACACACTCCTAATGTTTTCATATCATAGCATTGCATAAACTGTTGTTGAAGAGTCAAGTCAACTTAAAGGACAAATAACTTCCTTTTTTACCATGATATTATTTCCAGGAGCTTGATACAAAACTCATTGTGGCACGTAACCATTTTACTCAGGTCTCTGGAGCCAGAGGGAGCCTCTAAAAGTACGGTCCACAGTGCTCTGAGGTTGGGGTAACTTTAAATGTTCAAGTCTGACAATTGAATCGGTTTCCTGCATATATTGCGCCCTTTTAATTGAACAAGTTTCTTTCATAACATTAAGCCATTTTAACAAGGTTTCAACATTTTTGTTTCCCAATGGGCAGTACATTTGATTAATTTCACAACAAATACTTCAGCTTTTTATTAAGAATTTTTTTTTTGAAGCATCTCAGAAAGATCATAATAAGGTTGTTATTGAATAAGGTCCAAAGCCATTTTGTTTAGCAGTGCTATTTTGATGTAAAATAACGTTCAAGGAAACAGAGTCCTGATGTTTATTTAAAATCCCAGCAGATGGCAGCATTGACCAGCTTTAATCTTCCTGAACAGCCCTTCACCACTTACTGTAATTCTAAATGGTCAGGTTTGTGTTTTTGTGAGGACACAAACATGTGTAATCTGATTAGAAGATATTCTCAGCTGATGCAACATGGTAAAAATAGAGTTATGGGCTAAAGTTATGTTAAAGAAACTGTGAAAAATAATATTTTTGATAAATGTTGAATAAACATTTAGACAAAAATAGGGAAATAACATTCAGAATATTCTAAATATAGATAAAAAGTCAAGTAACAACAGTTTTTAAGTACAAGCTGAAAAGAACAGTCATCAAAGATACATAACAGAATCATTTTCCTGTAACACTCATGAAACATTTGCCATTTAACAAAGAAACGATCAAATCAGGAGATGTTGATACTAAAAAGGTTGAAACCAGACAGACAGCATGCAGGGAATAAAAAGTATCTAGGAAGCTTTGGCTGGAGTAAACCCAGAAGAATGGGAACAAAATAAGATGGGAAAAAGATTAAAGGAACAGAGGAGACTCTGTGGAGGTTCAGGGTTTTCTTCTGCTTATCCGGGGTCAGGTTGGGGGTGCAGCAGCCTAAGCAGAGAGACCCAGACTTCCCTCTCCCCAGCCACTTGGGCCAGCTCCTCTGGGGGAATGCCAAGGCGTTCCCAGGCCACCTGAGAAACATAGCCCCTCCATCATGTCCTGGGTCTTCCTCTGGGTCTCCTCCCAGTGGGACATGCCCAGAACACCTCACCATTCTAACCAGATGCCTGAGCCACCTCAACTGGCTCCTCTCAATGTGGAGGAGCAGCGGCATTACTCTGGGTCCTTCCCAGATGACTGAGCTTCTCACCCTATCTCTGAAGCTGGGTTCACACCGGACGCGTTTTGAGCAGCGGAAGCAGCCAGTTTACATGCAAAGTTAATGGTGGACGCGCGTTTAGGTCTCTCGCAGCGCATTTAGAGTGTTTCGAGCAGTGCGCAATGAAGCGGTAGGTGCAGTTTGAGCGTTTTCCGTGGGTGCGGAGCTTCCAAAGCAGCCGACGCTCGAGTTCAACTACTTGAACTTTGGCTGCTTGACGCTCTGCATCAACCAATCACTCATTTTTCCACGTGACGGTTTTCTGAATGTTGCCCGCTACCTGAAACAGACAGACAGGAGCTCTTTAGCTGAAATGGACTGTCTGTAGTTGGTGTTCTGGCTGGAGATCTCAGCACCAGAGTTGTTGTGAGGGATGAGAAGATGTGTTTTAGGTGATGTAGGTAAAATTATGTTTACCAGAGTGCTGGAAACTGCATCTACTTTGTTCAAAATTTTATGGGGGGCATTTGGGACGGACAGGGGACATCCAACTAGTGTGCCTCAATTTTAGGAACTGGAACAAACTCCATACTGTTGACTTCGGAAATAGAAGAACGCTGCCTTCAACAAAAAAATAGCCCAACAATGATAAGTACACATTGTTGATCTCATCTAATTAACTTTTTCTTCTTCATTTAAGTGTTTCCTTTGTAGGGGTCTCCACAGTGAATCATTCTTATCCATCTCACTCCAATTACCTCTGTGTCCTCTAACTGCATCCATATAATGTATCTCCACTTTGTCTTTTTCAAGGCAGCGGCAACTCTAACATCCTTCTAAACATATACACACTGTCCCTCTTCTGCACATATGCATACCATCTCAGTCTGGTCTTTCAGGGCAGCATGTGCTGTGATGTGGATACTGTACAAGTCTGTCAGGGGAAGGAAACAGCTTAAACAAAAGAAGAAGCCATCGATCCATGTCAGATTCTCACCTATAACCAGGGCCTGATTGTTATTTCAGGGGCCCCTGGGCACAACGTGCTTTAAGGGCCCCCCTGAGAATATCATTTTATTATCAATTAAATGTATTTACATCAAACCACAACACTACACAGGGTGTTGAAACCTGTTTATATAAATACATGCTTCTTCATCTTAGTTTCACCAGGCCAGGACTACAATTCACATTGTTCCATAAATTAATCACAAACACTCATATCTGTAATTTTTGTTTGTCCCATCACACTCCTTCTTTCCTGTCTCACTTTTCTTCTCCTGTCTCACTCCTATTTTCTGGTTAAAAATGTCAAATCAGTTAGGGTAAACTTCAAAAACCTTAAAGCACAATAAGAAAATAAATGGAAAATAAATGCAAATTAAAAAAACAATGATTTTCGTTTTACATAATATTAATAATCTTAATGTGTTTATAAATTGATGATGCTGTTTTCATGTAGATATTTTCAGATGCACACCTATCTGTTTCTCTCACTCTAAATCACTAAGGCTAAGACAATGAAATTGTGACAATTTATCACAATGACTTTAGGGGTGAATGTTACTATTATTTTGGTGATTCTTGATTTCATTTTATTTGTAACAGGTTAATGTCCCAAACAATGATGACACTCACACAAATAAGAATATTAATAGCTTTACCCATGAACAGGTGAAATTTTATAACCACCAAAAGTGAATTTAGGGGAGGGGTGCATTTTTTTCTGATTTAGTGACAGATCCACTCATAACAAACTGACATGACATCATGCAGCCTTCAGAACATAAAATAACACTGTGCCAAACAATGGAGGCATAAAATTAATAACCTTTGTCAGTTTTATCATGCTGCATGTAATTATTAAAATAAAATAGGTCTACAAGTTTCACAATTTCTACTACTTGCTACAAATTAAAAGTTAAAATAAATAAGCTTATTATTTTTATACTGGTCAACATAAAAAAAATGATTATGCTTTTAAACCATTAATGTCTTTCATGAAGATTACCCAGCTGACTAGAATGAATTTAAAAATACTAATTTGAGTAAACATTTTAGATTTTATTCATAATTGCCCGCTGCACCTTCATCATCATCATCATCACTCACATCCGTGTCCCTTAGCTGCTGCTGCTTCTGATTCTGTATCAAGCTCTTATATCAAGAGAGAAGTCAGTCAGCTTTGAAAATGTAATAAAATATCAGAATAACCAATAAATAACAGATGACTATTTTTCCCTGTTTTATTAGTGGTTGTGATGCTCGTTGTCTCATCATCTGATCTGATTATTA
>JARVJO010030835.1:0-11050 GCA_031762555.1 Cynodonichthys magdalenae | reverse complement strand
ATACAACTCAAGTTGAAAGTACAGTGAAAACAATGCAAATGTCACTACAACATCTATAGATTTGAAGCACGGAATACGTTGTCCTATGTGCTTCAAAAATGTCCTGCGTGAGACACTGTCACGTCTGCCAAACTGGTAGACGTGACTCAAAAGTTTTCGCAAACACTGCAATAGTATTATTAGTTGGATCATTATGCCCAGCCCTAATTACCATTACCATAGTTGGATAAGAATGTTTTGGAACAAATTTTGTGGCATGCATTTAAACATCATCAAAAGCATCACATAAATTCCCAGCAGTGTTTCAGTGTGTTTGTTTTTATTTTTTTGTTGTGAGATTTTTTAAATTCATGCTAAAGTTAATAGAATTCTATTGTTCGGAAATACCCTCAAATGCTGAACACATTGAACATTTGTATGTGTCAAAGATTTTCATCCTCATAACCAACTATCATGTGTCTAAAATCCCTGCAATAGTTTCTCAAATTGTGATGCAGTTCTCCTGTATAAAACTCAGTTCACTCCTCCTCCAGCCCCTGTTTCCATGTTTGAACCTGCCTGCCTGTCCCAACACGTATGTACAGATGCCTGACAGGAAGCAAACCTGGCCTGACATGTGGTCAGGCAGTGTCACAGGCTCACCACAGAGAGCAGTGCCTGTCTTAACTAATTTCCTCCATCCTACCTCCCTGACCTGGACCCAACCAGTTCATATCTTGGCCAGATCCACCCCACCTTCCTCCTGGGGCAATGCCATGCCAAATCTTTTTTTTTCTTACACTTCTTTTTGATCAGCAATCTGGGTTTGTTCAATTGAGCTGTCAGTGAAAACTGAATAATGGAAAGACAAAAATGCAAGTAAGGTTTTAAAGACAAATGGTCTTAAAGACTTACAAATAAGTGACAAAACAAAAGCTTTGTTTACAGAGATAAATAATGGGCACATCACTGATCAACATCTATAACATAATAACATAATGGTGACAAGAAAATTGACTTGAGACTATTTATATTTTGGTGAATGGAGATGGGTAAAACCCATGTGAGTAGAGGCCTCATATGTGGGCTCATTACTCTCCCCAAAGAGACATTGAGCTTTTAGTCAAACCTTCGCGTACCTTAGATGAAGGACACCAGGTCAGAAACACTCAGTGTTCTTAGCTTCTCGAGATCCATAAAAGGTTCTCTAAGAAGAATTTTCCTTTAACTACTCAGAGCCAGGCAGTGGCCTAAGTAGTCCAAAAAGGTCTGTAATTCAATGCCACAGGCATCACATAGACCATTGTCGTGGACCCCCATCACCATTTTGTAGCGACTGAGCAGATTGTACCCAGTTAGGACTCCAACCAGTGTACTTAAAGGGGCAATATTGTGTGTTTCTCATCCATATTTTTAAATTCTATACCATAATAAATTAACTATGTCACCTTTAGTTGTTATTAAAATGCTGTTTATATAAAAAATAAACTTGACTTCTCATCATATCCGTTTCTAAACACCTTGAAATTGGTCTCTGTCTCTTTAAGAACCTCCTTCCGCTTCTGTACCGCCCATTTCGGCGTCATCACAGCCGCTTCTCTCTTCAAAGCTCTGCTGTTTACAGCCTGGAGCAGACTTTGTTGTAATATTAATAAAAAAAGAAGCAACATTATACAATATCTGTTTTGGAAAATTGCATCTCTGGACACATATGAACCTTATTGTCGGACCGGAAAGCATGTTTTCTAAAGAACCGGAGCGATTACAGAGAGGACTTTCAGCTGGTAAGATTATTTCAGTCATCCTCACAGACACAAGTACTGATCATAATATAAGTTACAAATCTGAACACATAGACCAAACTAGGATGTGAACAAAACAATAGGAGTTGTTTTCAGCTTAACTGCAGAGGAAAAGGGTGTTTTTTTTACTTTAATTGCTGCTGATAGACTGAGTCACAGCACCATGGTCAGCTGCTACAGTTAAGTACTTTGTATGTAAGACAAAGACAGATTTTTAAACTAAATACTGCTTCATCTAGCTTACAACAGTTGTTAATTAAAAGTTGAAAGCACTGGTACAGTCAAACATGTAAACAAATAGAACAGTGTTTATGCTTAGTTATTACTGTCATGTTGAATATTACTTAATGAATCCAAGTTTTGTTACTGACAGCTGAATGTTTCTTTTTTAATAACCCACACATACACAGAGAGAACATGTAAACTCTACCCAAAAAGATTCCCTGGCTGGGTTTTGAACCAGTGACCTTTTTATTGAGAGGCATCAACACTACCAACTGCACCACAGAGCTGCTTTAAAATCTGTATTATAATTCTAAACAAGCATAGTGTTAGGTATGGTTTACAGACATACTTAATCGTTTAAATTTTCAACCAGCATGCGGCAGTGGTTGGAAAAGTTGTATTGAAATAAAATTAGATACAAAAGCTTTTCTTTGCAATATTAACAATTTTGTCAGAAAGCACCTTAAAAAAGTCACATTGTTATTGTTGTCAATCTGGAGTAATGTACAAAGGCTTCATAGCCAAAGAGAAAAAAGAAACATTCAGCTGTCAGTAACAAAACTTGGATTCATTAAGTAATATTCAACATGACAGTAATAACTAAGCATAAACACTGTTCTATTTGTTTACATGTTTGACTGTACCAGTGCTTTCAACTTTTAATTAACAACTGTTGTAAGCTAGATGAAGCAGTATTTAGTTTAAAAATCTGTCTTTGTCTTACATACAAAATACCTAACTGTAGCAGCTGACCATGGTGCTGAAGCCAGTCAGCTTAAAGTCTTTAAAATGTAAATATTTCAAACTGATGCAGCAAATAAGACTAAAAATTAAACCATAAGTATTCTTTAAACCAGGGGTGCCCAAACATTTTTCCCTGAGAGGGCCAAAATTAAAATCAATCTGAGGGCCAAGGACCAAAAGCAACATTATAATACATGAAATGCAAATACTTCTTAGTTGAAGTTGATTTATTTTTATGATTAAGCTAGCAGCCAGTGTGGTTGCCCACAATCTTTTGTTTTTTTGTTTTTTTCAGCCCATAGACACGGAAAACGTTCAATGTATGCTCAGGCAGCAAAGGCTCATGGGACTTTTCATAGTTTAAAATTTGAGTATATGTGGTCTTATAATGTGTGCAGATCTAGATATGGGCTTAAATCTAATCTAAATCTCTTGTAGTTACTTGGATTTTATATTTAATCTTAACACAATTCAAAGACAAAGTGAGGACCATGAGTTAAAAGTATCTGACTACAGCTCCTTGTACGTATAGTTGGACCAATGGTTGAAAACAGTAGGTGGAATATCATGTTTCTACATAAGACAGAAGATTAAAATCTAGTAACCAGGACAACTGCTGGTGGGCCAAATCAAATGGCTTGGTGGGCCAATTTCGGCCCGCGGGCCCCACTTTGGGCACCTCTGCTTTAAACAGTTAAACAAGACCACAGAAAAATATGTTGATAACAATGTAGCTTTATTTTTTTAAGAATTTCCTACGTTTGCCCTGTATTGGGCACAGAAGTTTACAAATTAATTACATAAAACGGAACAGTAAAATCACTTGAAACCAAACACACTCATTCTTTACAAGCTTAAGAACACGTCTGCAGTGAAATTTGTTGAAAACGAGGCCTCTCTATTTTTTTTTTATAATTTTCCAAAATGTCGCCTGTATAAGATACAGTGAAGATCTCTCAGAATTCATTTCTCAAAAATGTAACAGTAAAATCACTTGAAAATGAACATGGTGGAACTTTATAAGCTTAAGAACAAGTCTGCAGTGAAATTTGTAAAAAACTCTGCCTCGATTGTTGAATCACAGTCTATTTTAGTGCTGATGTTGGTATTCACGAGATGTATTTGAATGCACCATGAGGTCCCAACTCCCGTCTTTATACGGAACCGTAATACATGGTGTAACAGGGCAATATTTTTTCAGGAGCTCTGAACCGTGGATGGTGTGACCACGGTCTTTTGTTCTCATATTCTACAACATTTCATAAAGTGTTTTGCCACATGGAGAATACTACAATAATGTAAACGCCAAGTATAAACACCTCCATCGCTGACAAGGATGCACGCAATACATGCATGAGTAGCTGCCCAAAGTGCAAACCAAGCCCAAACAGAGCAGAGACTGTTCCTACGGGAGTGTGCAGCAATGCGTGCACCATTTGTTCATTGATGAACATAATCGTTTACCCCCTCCTCGTCATCCTCAGGACAACATCACCATGTTCTCTATATGTTCCAAATGTTTTTGTAGTTTATCAAATTCATAGATGTCCCGGTAAGCAAGCATGGTTTGACTGCATGTTTTTTTTTTTTTGTTTGTTTGTTGTTTTGACAGAAAGAAAGATATCATTAGATTATCAATACCGGAAAATTTGAAAAAATAATCAAGACATTTTTTTTGTCTATACCGCCCAGCCTTATACCCTGAACCTACTGACCCCTTCAGAAGGGATCCATCAGTAAAACAGTAGAAATGATTGGGAGACATGTCCACTCAGACTACTCAGTAAAAACTGGAGTGTTAAACTTTCAGTGTTAAATTGTTCAGAATTAATTTCAGCTCCCCAAGTTTTATTTTAAGACTTTCTGAGTAAATTGACATCCAGTGTTGGTGTTAATTCACAGAGTTGATTTCATCAGTGTTGTCTCAAATCTGAACAGTGTTAAATAAGCTCCGCCCACTGTTAAGTCTTGATTAACACCTATCAGTGTTGTTCTATAACACAATGCAGTGTTAACAAAAGTATTCTGAAAAGCCCCGCCCTCTTCCTCATGGACCAGAATTTTTTCAGCAAGGAATGCTGGGTAATCTTGTAGAAATTATGTGTTTGCATGTCTAATGGTGCGTTCATACCAAACGCGTTTTGAGCGTCAAAAACGAGTCCAACGCTTCAAACTGGACGCTTGTGCTCGACGCTTGTCTTTAAGCACTTTTAACACTTGACGCGCGTCAAGTGCATTGAGAGCATTTTTTATCCCCCTCCTCTGTCTGTTTAATGTCGGATGAAATAAAGAAAGTGGCTTTACTTATTTACTGAGGTCAAGAGATTGTAGCGCCTCCCAGATTATTAATTTATAATTAATTCATCAGATAATTCAGAGACGTTCTGAGTTTAGTGAGTTTTACCACCCAGGAGCTGCGAGCCGACGAGGCTCGCTTTCAGAACTATTTATGTCCCGAGCTCGGTTTGATGAACCGCTGACCCACATCGGTGTCGATACCTCCTGCCAGGAGACCGACTACAGGCACTCGATTTCAGCTGGAAGAGCTACTGTTTATTTGTCTCAGGTTAGTGGACATCATTCAGGAAACTGTCCCGTCGGAAAATCTGTCACTACGTCACACAGCGAGTCTGATTGATTGACACGCTGCGTCAAGCTGCAAAAGTTTCGATTTTCCAACTCCAGCGTGGAACGCTCAAACACGCCTCGCTGAACGCGCTACACGCACCGCAGCACTCCCTGACGCGTGTCCACCATAGACTTTCTATGTAAACTTAACTTTCCTGACGCTCAAAACGCGTTTGGTGTGAACGCACAATAAGATTATTAAAAATGTTCATAAGTGCAAAAATGACTTTTTCTGGTTAGTTTTCATGTTCAGGTTGGTTAGTTGTTCAAGTTTAAGTTTTGTGTTATTGGCCATAAATCGACACCACGAGTGAGAGGTACTCTGGTGTGTGAAGGCTCACTCTGTTGTGCCAATTAAAAACCAGACTTATGGCAATACTTCAAGAATTGATTTTAACTCTAGGATAGAGTAGTGATGAGCAAAAAAGTTCCTTTTAGTGAACTGAATCATTAGAATCAGTTCATTAAAATGATTCTTGAAAAAGATTTGTTTACTGAATCTTTAAGTTCATTTGTAACACATGTACTATATTAATAATAATAATAACAGTAACACTAATAACAATTATACTAATAATATTAATTGCAGTAGATTTACAGAAGGGATAGTATTATGTTTGTGTATATTGGTATCCTTTTGCTATTCAAAAATTTATTTTAAATCAAAAATAAAACAGACCTGCCCTACACACACACACAGCATCCCACCCCTAAAGCAGCTCTCCTCTCCTCTTATAAGTCTGTTAAAATAATGTGGACTGCAGCATGTGTGCATTTGTTTTCATGTCCCTTCACTTAAACAATATCTATTTGCTTGCCTGACCAGCACAGCGCCACTTCCAGTACAGAGGTGAACGATAGAAGTGCACTCAACTGAGACTCAAATTCAGAAGAACTACTGATTCTCTTGACACAGCGCCACACAGAGGTGAATAATGTAAGCACACTGAACTGTTTAGACACTGACACACACACATGAACGAAACGATCAGATTCATTCAGCAAAACCACTCTGCGTGAATCAGCATTTATGGTGGGTGGGAGAGAGAGGAGTAAAGGAAGCCATTTTTGTGAAGAAAAATCGTCCATCACTAAACAGGGGTGGAGGTCTTCGTGTCCAGTTGTCCCCCTCCTACAATGCTGTTATTGCAAGTATGACTCAGCCCCCTGTGAGGAAAAGGTGTGAATCAGGGTCCTAACGATAGTCATTTGAAGGGACACGTGACCCTCTATGAACAATAGAGACAATCAAGGCACTAACAAACTATTGTTAGGCTGATGGTCCTATTTTGCATGTGACCAACCTGTTTGTCCACCATGTGGAGGCAGTGCTTATAAGGCTGAGTTCACCTGAATCTCAGACTGAAGAAGTCTCTTGGAGGAGAGACGAAACGTTTCATTAAAGAAGAACCCGTGCAGAGGACCTACATATATTTTTTTTCCTTTTCATATTATCCTGGTTTCTTCAAAGAGTTATAGATGCTGATGGCTGTGGGCAGAAAGGATCTCCTGTAGCGGTTCATCTTACAGTGGATCTAAGGAAGCCTCTGACCGAAGACATTCTGTTGTAGTATGATGGTCTGATGAAGAGTGCGTTTAGAGTTGTCCATAATCATCTTCATTTTATGAAGGATCGTTTGTACAATCATCTCCAGAGGTTCTAGAGGAGTCCCACGAACTGAGCCAACCCTCATTCTTAGCTTGTTAAGCTTTTTAAAATCCCTTGCTCTGGGGCTGCAAACCCAACAGATGAGATAGCACTCTCCACAACAGATTTATAGAAGATCTGCAGCATCTTCCTGCAAACACTAAAGGACCTAAGCTTCATTAAGAAGTACAGTCTGTTCTGTCTTTCTTGTAGACAGCTGCACTGTTGCATCTCCAGCCCTGTCTGTTGTCAAGGTGAACCCTGAGGTATTTATATTCCTGAACCACCTCCAAATCTTCTCCCATGATAGAAATAGTGTTGGACCTGTTCCTTTTTCTCCTGAAATCAAAAATCACCTCCTTTGTTTTATTCACATTCAAGATGAGATGATTGTTTCCAAACCATGACACAAAGTGGTCCACCAGCTCTCTGTACTCCGCTTCCTGTCCTTCACACCTGACCGCAGGCATTGAGTATTTCTGCAGATAACAGGAGTTTGTTTTGTATTGGACGTGTGAGGTGTAAAGTGTTAAAAGGAATAGTGAGAGTACAGTCCTCTGTGGTGCTCCTGTGTTTCTGACCACCTAGAAACATGACCCTTCAGTCTCACAAACTGTGGTCCGTCTGTCAGGTAGTATTTGATCCAGGTTTTTGTTGAGTCCTCCACCTGAGTCATCTGGAGTTTCTAACAAAACAAAATCGCAACTTCCTTTTTTGTCCAGACGACAATGGGTTTGTTGAAGCAGATATATAGCTGGGTTTCCATCATATTTTAATTTGAATTTTGAGCAAATTTTTTAAATTTCACAAAAAGGAAAAAAAGAAGAAAAGCGAATCAGACATGTTTCCATCAACTGGCTTGAAGTGAATCAGCCAGGCTATGTAAAGTGTGATTATGTCAGACGCATGTCTGTAGTAAACAGGAAGTAGACGTCACAAACTCGCAGAGACTACCCATCTCAGGACAATGGAGAGAAGTTCTCAGGAACGTGTTGCTACTATCATGAAAGTTCTATTATTCTGTCATATCAACTAGTTTTGGCGACATTACATGCTGTCTGGAGATGTAGAAAAAAATGTAATTCTCATGTTACGGGAATAACTGAGAAGACAATGAGAGCAGGAGGAGGGTCCAGCTGCAGTCGCTCTGGTACCGGTACCAGACAGACAGCAGGAAAAGCTGATTAACATATGAGGTAAATGTTCGCTTCGTCAGAACTTATTCGACAAATGTGTTTCCATCTCTCCTTTTGCGTATTAACTCTTTTTTGAAAAACCCAAAACCCACCTCAAGCGAGAGTATTACCTTTTTTTTGAAATAGAGTTTTTTTTCGAATCGTGCCGTTTCCATTCACCTTTTCTAATGCAATACTTCAAAATGTGCATTAAAAAACATTAATGGAAACATGGTTTATGATGGCATCTTCGACTCCACATCAATAAGCAAACTGCAGGGGGTCCTGATGTGTGCTTGTTTGCTTACTCAGGTGAGCCAACAGACGTTTTCTAAGACCTTCATGATGTGGGATGTCAGGGCAACAGATTTATAGTCATTAAGGGCTGATGGGTGGGTTTTCTTTAGTACTGGAATGAGGCAGGATGTCCTCCACAACAATGTAACCTTTTCTTGGGTCAGGCTAAGGTTGAAGAAGTTCTGCAGAAGGAGCATCAGCATCTTTTAATCTGGTTGGAAACCAGCAGGTATTTATTTATGTTTTCATTTTCTTCAGTTCCGCTATGTTCCTCTGGGCCACTAGCCTACTCCCTCAGGACCCTTTCAGTCAGTCTGTTGTGCCCATCTCCCCCACTGTGCTTTTTTCCCTCAGTCACACTGTCTTCTATCTCCTCATTTGTCTCAGCCCATATATTCAACCTGTTTCCATCTTCACATCAGCAGAGCATTATTAGTTTTCAGACCACAGTCTAGGCCTTGTGCTCATCCATGATGCCTCTCAGTGTTTTCCCAGGGTTTTATTTTGTAAATACTTTTGCTGTGACGCCAGCCTTTGTTGTTTAAAATACAGTTTTGTTCCTTTTTTTTTACTTCTTAAGTCAAGTCTGCATTCTGGGTTCAAGCCTTCTACGAACTGCGACAGTATCAGTAAGTACAAACTGAGAAACAAAGAAGGCTATTTCTCTTGAATTGTTGAGCTTAAACTACTCATTACTGAAATAAAGGCTCATTTTAGAGTGTATTATTGCAGCCAGTGGGCGGTGATGTTGTGTCCTGGACTGACTCATATTGTCACGCTTCTAATGGTCTCATGTATTTTACAATCCAGCCTCTAGGAAAATATGCAGCCATGTTATGTTTATGGACTAAGAAATGCATGCTATGTTGATGTTCTGCAAATAAACATTTCAAGTTTTATTTTTCAGTCATGTAATTTTTACCTTATTCATTTATTTGCCAGTTTTATTTTTCTTATGAAACACATGCATAGATAAATTTTAAGTTACCCACAAACCTCAGCGCAATCAACAGACAAATATGGTGAAGACTGCAGGAACATAATTTTTCACCTCCACCACCCCAAAAAAAGTTCTTGTTATACCTTGAATGTCCCAATGTCAACATGTGGTAAATGTTGTTGTTTTTGCCTGTTGCCTAAAGGTGAGAAGCTGTTTGGATATGTGTGTGTACCAGCTCAGGCTGCTGCTGAATATCAGCTCAACTGATGTTAAAATGTTTAGTCAGAAAACTGCAGTCAGCTTCAGTAACTCTCTTTCTGCAAAACAGAAATCATTTCTTGACTCTTTTCTTTCACTGTACCAGTGGCGGCTGGTCAATAGAAGGCGCTAGGACACCGCCCCACCACTATTTTTAGAACACAAAAAATATAAAAAATAAAATAACAAAATAACAAAATGAAATGTTTAGTAGAAATATCTATATTCGTTTTAGATGTGTAAGATACATCTTTAACAGTTATTAAACTTTCATTTTATTCATAATCGATGTCGTGTTTAGTCATTTCCGGTTCACACCAGGGCACAGAAATCTTTACCATTGAAGCCTAATGTTAACTCCTGGGCAGCGCAGTAAGTCATCAATGCAAAAGAATAGGGTCTCTGGGCGCAGTTGACCTGCGCCCAGAACGTGATTTGCATACCGGAAGTGGGTCGACGCCATGTTCAGTACGCCGGACTCGCCAACCAGTAAGGTAATCGAGGAGCTAACAGCTCAGCTAAGTCTCTTAAAACAAAACCTTTTTGATGAGAACACACCAGGAGAAGCTTAAAGTAAAAGAACTTAGACCTGATCAGATGGACATGAACAGTAACAGACCAAAGAAGAGGGAGAGTTTGCATTCGATCATTTACCTGGACCTGGATTAGCAACAAGGCTAAGCTAACGGCTAGTAACGAGGCTAATGCTACATTTAGCTGTACTGCCTTATTTTTAAGCAACAGGATCTGATCCAGCATGTATTAAAACAGGTAAGAGAAAAGCTAAAAGAATTTTGTTATACAACTGCTCAAGAAATGAATATTACATCAGTGTTGCTTCATAAGTGGACAGTTTGATTTCACACAAGTTTGATTTACTTGGAGTTAGATTGTGTTGTAAAAGTGTTTCTTTTATTTTTATGAGCAGTATATACTGTATATTATATTTTAATGGTGAAAACACAACTTAATATAATAGGTTTTATGTTTTTTTTTTGTTTTGTTTTTTGTAAATTACTATTGTTGGATTTTATTCTTGAAAATGGGGCAGATATAAGAAGATATTTTTCTTTCATTTTTTTATCAATATTTTTCTTCTGTTGTGCATAGATTTTAGTTTTCTTAATGAACTTAATACATTAAAATAAAAATATAATGTAATATTTTACCTTAGAGGTGCAACAATTTGTTGTTATTAAAATAACAGCAATTGTTTTCTATATATTAGAAAGCTCACTTGTAGTCATCTCCATATTGAATCAAATTCGTGCAATACTTTTTTTTAGGTTTGTGACACCATCTTGAGCCATTCACAAAGCATCTGATCAGTGCTGCTGCAGGCAGACAGGTTCCT
>JARVJO010030834.1:0-11051 GCA_031762555.1 Cynodonichthys magdalenae | reverse complement strand
CCAGTGTGCCCCTCACATATACAATGCTTCTGATGGCCATGATGAGTTACAGAAAGACGAGTATAGTAGGAGCACTTCTGTAAAAGAACTAAAGTCTGTCTCCTGGTGCTGTACTGTGTGTGTTTTCAACTAAGGAGGGGTGTTATTGAATGAGAGTTGATGATAAAAAAAAAATTCTAGACCTCAGAAAAATTTGTCCCCCTCACTTCGGAGATGGTGATTACACCCTTGGTTCCTCACTGTCTGCTCTGCTTTGGTTTTAGGTGGATAAATGAAAAGTATGACGTGTCTGAGGTTGTAACTCTCTTTTAGATCTGTTCGCCAAGTTGTGCATCGTTTTGTTTTCTAGGTTTGATCAAAATAATGATCATCAGGATTCCACACACAAAATCTAAAAGCTTTTATTTTTTTAGAACAAAGACAGTGAAAAAAAAAATTAAATCAGCTGAGATGAAAATAATCTTTAATTTGATGCAGTCGTTATAAAAGAACATGAAGCTTTATTTTATTTTCATATTCCATTTGTCAGCGGCAACATCTGCAACACTGGTCAAAAAAACAAACTAAATTTATTCTGTTAAAGTACACTGAAACAAATGAAACATTTTAATGCTTCTGTGTTTTTAAATGAATTCATCTTTAAGATCTGTGTGGGAGTTTTATTTCTTCCTGTTCAGGTTTAAAGAGACATTTCAACAGTTTTTCAGCTTCACGCCACAAAAACACTTTGACTTTATGTGTTTCTGTACCTTTGCTGCGTTACAGAGGTATTTATGTTTTACTGGAGTCTGTTAATTAAAACAACAAACAGCTGTTTAACACCTGCATTCTATTTAGTAAAACCAGAAAAACTTAAACTTCCTAATCTCATTTTGAAGGTTTGGAAGCAGTTAGTGAGTTCATTTAAAGCACTTCATCAGCAGGAAACGTTTCAGATGCAGAAACAATAAATACAGTTAGTTCCAGTCAGCTCAACAAGACGTTCAAGTTTAAAAACAACTTAAACAAAACACATCTATAAAACATCAGATCTGGGTGGAGCTGACGGAGTTCAGGGTTTCTTCATCCTCATCATCACCTCTCAGCTCAGTTTATCCCTCACACACACAGGAAAAGTCCAAACTTTTCTCCGCTTCTGGATTTGATTTGATTTAATCGTTTAATAAAACTCAAACACCTCAGATATTTTTTTCTGTTTGGGATCTTTGTAAAGCCAGTTTGTCACGGCGCTGCGACTTATAGAGACATTAGTGAAAAACTGCATTCTTGGCTGCGCACATTATTAACTGCCACCCCTGTTTGGATTATTTAATCTACTGGAGTGAACCTTAGGAATGATTTTTGTTATGGAAGAGCATCACATTCATAAAGAAAACAAACTGACTCTTTATTTTGAATTATGAGAGAAGATTTTTAATGAAATTTGTAATTATATTTTATCTCGTAATTACATTTTATTTTGTAATTATGGCATTTTATCTTGTAATTATATTTTATTTTGTAATTATGGCATTTTATCTTGTAATTATATTTTATTTTGTAATTATGGCATGTTATCTTGTAATTATATTTTATTTTGTAATTATGGCATTTTATCTTGTAATTATATTTTATCTCGTAATTATGGCATTTTATCTTGTAATTACATTTTATTTTGTAATTATGGCATTTTATCTTGTAATTATATTTTATTTTGTATGTATGGCATTTTATCTTGTAATTATATTTTATTTTGTAATTATGGCATTTTATCTTGTAATTATATTTTATCTTGTAATTATATTTTATTTTGTAATTATGGCATTTTATCTAGTAATTATGATATTTTATCTTGTAATTATGATATTTTGTCTAGTAATTATATTTTATCTAGTAATTATGGCATTTTCTCTCATGACATTCCAAAATTATGATATCCCATCTCTTAATTATGAAATCTTATGTCATAATTGACATCTTATCTGGTAATTCTCTTAATTTCCCTTTGGGATTAATAAAGTATTTTTGAATTGAACATAATTAAATTGACATCTTATCTCATAATTAATGCAACTTGTCGGCTAATTATGACAACTTATAATTCTGACTGTTGTCAGTTTCTTCTGTTTTTAATATGTTTAAACTTTCCCTCTCTCAGGTTATATGAGAAGAAATGCTGAAACTATAAATGAGCTTATTTTAAAAGAGAAAATTAATCCTTAGATTTTAATCTCTGTAGGATTTCATGACGGTCTTAAACTTTAACTGGATTTCTGAGGTCCAGACCCAATCAGCTTTATGGACTTGGTTAGAGCAGCTGTTTTTAAAAACTGTATAACGTTCAGTTCTTGCTGAGCAGCAGGCCCGTCTGAGTTCTGTTGGTCTCAGGTTCTCCATCAGCCTGGACCAGGAGGACCAGAAGAGCCAAGAATAAAGATGTGAAGCCTCAAACACAGACTACCAGTGACATCTAGTGGTCAGCTGCAGTTACAGCAGCATCAAGCCTCTTTATAACAAATAAAGAAATGTTTTGAATCGGTCTTGGTGCTCGGACCAGAACCTGCAGCTGGACAAAATCTGAGTCATGCTCAGGTTGAAGGAGACAGAGACTGAACTTGTTGAGGAACAGATAAATTGAACCCCTGATGGTTCTGATGGTTCTGGGTCAGTACTTGGGTCTTACACAGATGCAGGCCACAGGGACACTGATGAACTCCTTCCTGATCACATATCTGCTCGGGTCGTGTGGACACGTCTTCCTCCTCAGAACCATCATGTTGGCACACACCAGCACAGAGTTGTAGCTGTGGTCCTCCCGTCCCTGGATGATGCAGCCCTCACACAGACACCGGGCCCTGCTGAGCACAGGTGGGAACCGGTCCTCATCTTGATCCAGACTGGAAGGACACATCACAAACAGATTTATCAACAGTGATCCTGATGGATTCTTTCTGTCTCTGAGCCTCCTGTTCTTTGACCTCACAGATCTCTTTTAGCTAATCAGCTGAACTCTAGAGGTTTTCAACAAACCAATAAACAAGAGCTTCATCATCAGTGAATCAAAGGACAAAAGTCTGACGTTAGATTTACTGTAAAAAAGTGAATTGTACAATCATGTGAGAAACATACGGAGCCTGTGAAGGGACATGGGGAGAAAAAAGAATCCTGAAAAACTTTCTCAGGATTCTTTTTTTCTCCCCATGTCCCTTCAAGGGCTCCGTAGGAAAAACACTTAAAATAAAAAAATAAAAAATATATATTTATAAATAACTTCCAGGCAGATTATTGGACCGACTGATTGTCTTTTAACAGAAAAGCTGATTAAAGTTTGTAAAACTGCTCAATGTTTTTGTCTCAGTGTTTATGTAAAAGAGTGAAAAAGTTACACTTTGTGGATTTTGCTGAAGTTAAATAAAGAGATGAAGACAAACAGCTGATTGATGTTTGTTTTTAATCTATGAAGAGTTGTTTGTTGTAGAAAACTGGACCAAAGAGCTAAAAGTTCTACCTGTGGTTCTAATTCAAAGAGGAATATTTTGGACCCCCACGGCCTCCGTACTCACTGGTACATCCACGGGGACACAGACCTCTGGTTCTTCTCATGTGTCGGCGGGTCTTTCATCGTGTCTTTGATCGCCTGATCACAAGTCCCGCTCGAGTTGTGCCGGCTCTGTTGGCACGTGTGCGCGCCCTCCGGCCTGAAGTCGTACCGACTCAGGAACCGGTCCCACTGTTGGCCCACCTGGGTCTTATTCATACAGCGCGCGAGGGCGCCTCGGGTCCCGGTGAGGACCAGCAGGAGCCCGCAGACCTGCGAACAGAACCAGACCTGAGTCCGCTGCGCAGAACCGGACCGACGGTCCTTCTCGTGTTTACTCACCATGTGCAGAGGAACCCGAACCATCCTGAGTCTGTCTGGTCCATGACAGCAGTTTATTTACAGAGTCTATTTATAGAAACAACTCCTGGGCTGGCCTAAAACCCGCCAGAAGTCTCGACATTACATCATCATCTAATTAGCATATTTGGACATTTGCCAATAATTATGGTCTCAGCCTATTTATTTATTTATTCATTGAATCATTTACTTTAGAAAACCAGGATATTTTCAGGTTAAACACATTGTAATGTTTTACTGTGATTTACTTAATTTTCCTGTTTTCTTTCTATTTACTCTCCTTTTCTGTTCGACAATTAATAAAATACTAACACCCTTTTTTTGTCCAACAATAATAAACATTTTACATTTTTAGTATGTTTTATACAACATACCCAACTCGCCTAAATGTGACACGAGCAGACTAAAACCCTGCGTGTTATTTTTAGCGTGTTTAAATGTACATATATGAGATAAATGTTGAAATCAAGTCAAAGTTCCTTAAAGACAACAGAAGAGCTGCAGCTGTGTTAAACCAGTTCATTTATACTGTGTTAGAGCAAATGATGGGGAGGGAGGGGTTATAGTCACTGGATCAAAATATTGTGGGGGTCATAGCCCCCCTAAACCCCCCTGCAAATTACGCCTAGTGATCTGATCTTGAGGTACAGTATATCTATGTTAAAGAGAATAAACACCAAATCAACTGTTTTTGCAGATAAATTGAGTAAATTGTGCCTTTCGGTTATTATCTTTATACTTCTGTGCGATATTTTGTCTCAAACTGTCTTGTTAGTATGGAGGACCGAAACTGACATAATTAAAAATAAAAGCAGAAATCTATAAATGCCCCAAAATATACATAAATACACCAATTAATTAAAAAATTATCTTAATCATGTTTTACAATTTAATTGACCTTCATTTTCCAGCTTATTTCCAACAAATGACACATTTTATCACAAAATTTAAATGTTGCTGTTTTTAAAAATATATATTTTTGGTTTTTCCAACCTGTAGTCGTCATATAAACAGCTTTATGTGCAGCAGGTGATCAACATATAATCTTTAGGCAGGCTGACATATGATTCATGATAAATATTGATTTAAAGTGTTTTTGTTATGATAATAAAAGCATTTGTTATTGTGTTCTGTAGCCTTCTGCTTGATGATGTGCAACTTTAAATATAGATCCTATGATTTTTGTAATATTAAGTGACCAAAATGATTAAATATGATCTGCTGCTTTTATCTTTTAGCTACTGTCTTGTAACTTTTATGTTTTAGCCAATATTCTGCTACATTTAGCTTTTAACTACCGTTTTATTAGAATTTGCTTTTAAACATCCTTCTGTTACTTTTAGCTTTTAGCTACTGCTTTGCTACTTTTAGCTCATCTTTGTTTTAACTTGAAGTGACTCAATATTCACATGTTCCTTCAGAAAAATCTGCGTCTTGTGATCCCTGTGGTCCGTCTCCATGGTAACAGATGCTGAAATGAAGCTGAACTCTGGACCAGGCTCACTTTTGATTCCTCACAATCAACTCATATAAACATTTATACATATTTTATAATTATTTATATTTTTAATATTTGCATGAAACACTATTTAGTTTCCTGTTTCTCAGGTTCCAGCAGGGGAGATAAAAAATGTCCTCAAAGCCAAAGCTCGGGACTCAGATGTTCAGATGTGACTCGTGCAGCAGACGTGACACGGAGCACTTTTACCTGCTGTGGTTGTTATTTTGTTTTTATTGATGAATCTCAGTTTAGATTCCTGCAGAATCTTATTTACCAACATGTCTCTGCTCTGTGAGGCGGTTTGACTCCACCCTCAGGAATGTGGATCTCTGTAATCAGAGGCTAAAACCCTGATCCTGCCTCTCGCTCGGCTCCTCCCCCTCTTTGAACCAGCAGCATATAAAACTTCTGTATCTGGATTTAGAAACGGAAATCTCCTCTGACTCATTTACACATTTGACTTTGAGGAAGGAAACATTAAGCCCACAGCCTTAGTCAGGGCAAAATGTCACTTTATTTCTTTGCTTCAGTGGACACGAGTCATTTCAGACTTTACTACAATGACAGTTTGAACGTGGATGAATGCAAACAGAAGGCAGCCTCACCATCATTTTAGTTTAATTTAACACCAAGATGCACCTGAACAAAGGTTTATCTTGTTTTAATCAGCTTCGTCTGACCTGTTGTTTGAGGAGGATTTTGTTTCCCGTTGCAGTAAAAGCTTAGTCGGCTCAAACACAAGTTTCCTGGTAGTTTCTGAGTTTCACGAGCTTTCCCAGTTCACCGACAATGATGAAATGTTATCTTCCATTGTATCATCATTATCTGTAACTGATGGTCAGCGTTAAGTAAAAATAATAATAATCAGACACAAACTGGAGAAAGTTATGTCTGAAAGTCTCAGCAGATTCTGTTGTCCTCTCATCCTTTCCAAGATTTATTTATGCTGAGTCAGCGTTCACACTTCCTGTTTTATTTTAGCCATTCACATCAAAACATTCTGCTCCTTCAGGCTGATTATCATTTTTGATTTTATTTTTTTTAAACTCTTATTGTGTTAATTATTTAATACTATTTATTCTGTTTTGTGTGTTTTTTGTTGCAGCCGTGGTTTTATGCTTCACAGATAAATCCAGTCTGAACTCCTGCAGCTTTTTAAACACAAGCTGAAAATTAAAATCTGGCTGGAAGACTTGGTGGAGGTGAATGCTCTTTCAAAATAAAAGGTGCAAATGTGAGCGTGCAGAGACAAGACAGGTGTTAACATCAGGTTAGTGCAGAACCGTTCAGTGAATCTGTAGAAATGTGGGTTTTGTTCATGAATAAGTGACTCATAACATTCTCAGCGTCTGTTGAATGCTTCAGTTATTAACCTCAGCCTGCTTGAGAATAATGCTTTCTGGGGTTAATGCTGGCACAGTGATGCAACGCCACAGAGATCTCCTCCTCCTCCTCAGTATAAAAGCTTGAAGCCTGGATTTAGGTGCAGAGCTTGGTTTCACTCTTTCACACTGTGACTTGGCAGCAGGTTGGACAGCTGATGTCATTCAGCCGCTGCATGTAGTCATGAAAAAGCTCTTGGAGAATGTGCTGAAGCAGGAAATTCACCTCAGATCCTCACTGTTCTGTTTAATCTCTTGTTTTGTGTAAACAGTTTGTAAGAAACGTTCAGACGTTTGATGCTGGAGAATAATTCACTGCATTTCCTGACAGGAAGTGAAATTATAGAATCATAGTGAACAATAAGAGCTGATTATGTCAAATATAAAAAACTATTAATGATATTAATGAAATTATTAATAATATTTAGTGTATATATGCTATCTATTAAAAATGTCATAGAGCTGTGTGTGAAGGGAAACAGGGAAGTGTCTCATTTCACAAAAGTTAGCAGATTTTATCTGATTTGGCTCTTTGTGCTGTGAGCTGACCTGCTTTCCTTTTGATTTTCCAGCGTTTTCTTTGTCTTTTCTTTGTGTTCTTCCAGGCTCCTCCCACGTGCACCTGCTCCTCAGGTCTCCTCCCCAGGTTTAAATCAATCCTC
The DNA here is from genome assembly GCA_031762555.1 of Cynodonichthys magdalenae. NCBI lineage: Eukaryota > Metazoa > Chordata > Actinopteri > Cyprinodontiformes > Rivulidae > Cynodonichthys > Cynodonichthys magdalenae. The sequence goes on along the minus strand of JARVJO010030834.1, from coordinate 3,629 downwards.
CCCTCGTTAATTCACTGTTATATTCTGTTTCCTGATGGGAGAGTCTGTTTCATGAAGCACTGGAGTTACATTTAAAACACAAGAACAACGACGCCGGATTAAGGAGCAAAAACTTAACCTTTAAAACTAAGACCAGACTGTAAAACCTGTCAAATAATTTGCTCTGAATAAAAAGGTAGTTTTGATGTAATTAATAATAACATCAAAGCTGCTTCTCAAGCGGACGATTGGTTAAAATAATCAAAGTCCAACAATCCTCTGGAGAGAGAAACTTAATCTAATTAAAAATCAACTGGTGGCCCGTGGGCCATATCCAGGCCAGGTGACTTGTGTCTGGCCCACCAATGAAGCTCCGCCCCCTGAAAATTATTTGTAACTTTTTCTTTTTTACAGCACTCAAAATAGTTCCTAGATTCCAGGATTTTTTTAATTAAAATATTTTTTGCAGACTGTCTGCCATGAAGGATTTTAATAAAAGTCGTCGCTACAACACGTTGCACAAAGCTAAATATAAGGAGTCGGCTAAAGTACAACTTTCAGACCAGGGTAAATCAATGTCTTATTCTTTTTTTATGTGCTTCAAACATTTTTTATTCATATTAATCAAACGAGAGCATACATGCCAACCCCCCTGGATATTTACCTGTATAATGAGCCCCAAAAATCCGTAATTTTTGCAAATTACCCTTGTGGGGGGGTGACAGCGCCTGTGCTGCAAAGCAGGAGGATAGTAGAGATGTTACTGTTTTTAACATCCTACAGGCTCTGACATGTTAAATTAATTTGAAACTAAGGTTTTGAAAAAAATCTGTGAGATTTCTCTATATGTCTCTATACCTGCAAAATGATGGAAGATCCATGTAAATTACGGACAGTCTGTACAATTTGACATGTACGTGAGAGTACAACTGCTCTACATATATTTCAACATTAAATCTATTCAGTTACTGCACTAATAAACATATTTACATAAATGTTTTTAAAATGACAGTTTTATTAGATTTACATAGGTGTGCAGCGTAATGTGGCCCATCCTTGGTGCAAGACAACAAATTCTAAAGAGAATGAAAGAGTTAAACAGTTTTTGAATCACTGTAAAACTGAATCAGTGAGAGCGGGACTCACAGCAGGACTTCCTGTCCACGTGAATGTGTAGATGATGACGTCATCGTTTCACTTGACTGATCATGTATGGTGTATAAACGCTGGGAAACTTCACACTTCTTTACAAAAGAAGCTAAATCTTGTTGACAGTTAAAGCAGAAGAATAAATTCATAAAATGTTCTGGTGTTTCTGTTTTCTGGATGTTGTTGTTCAGTATCTCTGTGGAAGTGAGTGATCAGGTCCCCACGGGTGGAGCTCTGTTGGTGGTGGTCTGTAACCATTGCAGGGCTTTATTTCTCACTGCAGCTTTGTTTAATCTTGTTACAAATATTGTTTTAGTCACTTCTCACACATCAAACTTCTGTTTGAGACACACCCACTGGTTCTGCTTGTGTTGTCACGCTTTGGTTTTTCTCACAAGTTAGATGCTTACATAGAAGAGGATTATCTTGTTTTACATAAAAAGTTGATTTAATACATCTAAGTTGTAGTGAAACCTCTTCCTCCAAACACTTATCACTCATATTAACAAGGTGTAGTGATTTCCCAGTTATTTTTGTGCAACAAACTGTATTTTTAGGGGCAGAGGTGTGATTAGGCGGCTGTGGCAGAGGTTGCCGGTTCGATCCCCCATTCCAGCTGTCTCAGTTGTGTCCTTGGGCAAGACACTTCACCCCTGATGTGTCCCATCAGTGTATGAATGTTTGGCACTGATTAGTCTCCATAGATGATTGTACATGTTAGCTTTGTAGAGACCTAGTAGAGCTGTGTGGATGGATGAATGAGGACACAGATTGTAGTGAAGAGCTTTGAGTATCCTGGATGGATAGAAAGGGTCTATATAAGTACAGTCCATTTACCATTTACCATTAGAGCGAGACTTTCTTAAAGTAAGGTTCTTCTGTAAAATATGATTTGCCATTAATTATACATGTACAGGTTCAGTGGTCTTGGATTATTTCCCCTCCGAACATCTCTGCTCGTGATTCTGTGCATGTCTTCTCAGATGACTCACATGCAGGAGCAGAGGAGCAAAAAGGAAAACAGCCAAGTTGTTGTTTTTCTGGGGTGGGAAAATTTTGCCTGTTCCAGTGTCATTATTGAGCAGTGGAGTAGATAAAAACAATGTTTCCATGGAAACAAATCTCCCACATGCGCCTACTAAAGAATTCATTTAGTTAAAGCTTGCATCCATCCGTTCATCTTCTTCCTCTTATCCGGGGTCAGCGTCCTAAGCAGAGGGACCCAGACTTCCCTCTCCCCAGCCACTTGGACCAGCTCCTCTGGGGAAATCCCAAGACGTTGTGATGGTTCCTGTGATTTATTGTTTTTAAAGTTGATTAATTATAAGGGGTGCCAGTCAGGTCTCCCTCCTGACATATAGGATTTTTGTATGAGTTTATTGTAATTAATATTGGTTTGGTTTTTGCATTTAACCATGTCACACAAGGACATATATTTTAATTATATACACCCCTTTTAACCTTAATTAAATTAAGTGACAAAAGTAAAGAAAATAATTTGACAAAATAAATTAATTTCACTTTCTATTATTTTGTATACACAAGAGAAAAAAATAAAAAAATACAGAACAAAATATCCATTTCCCCCCCAGTGTCCATGTGTGGTGTTGAGACCACTGTTTTTCAAAGTTCAGTTCCAGCTTGGCTCTAAAAGAAGGAAGTTTGGCTTGGTTCCACGAGCACAAAAGGGTCCAAACATGTTAAGATTAAAGTTGTAGTTTCACAGTTTTTAAACCTTGGCTCTTAAAGTTCCCAAGATTAAACTTTATACAAAATATAATTTATACAAAAAATACACTCCTCACAAAAAACTCCACAGCCAAGGAGCTAAAACACACTAAAATATACAATTACCACATGCATTTGTAAGTCAGTCCAGCAGCTTAAACAACATGAAACAAACTTACTTGGTAGTTGTGTGTGTTTGGCAACTGGGTGTTGCAACTATGCAAGTTTCTAGAAGAAAACAAAATTGTTTTTTCTTTAGTTTTACGTTTCATTATTTATCACACACATTTAAATTTTAGTTTTTAGTGGGAGACTTACATTTTTGTTGTCTAGCAACAGACATTGCGTCATTAAGAGGATTTTCCTGCTTTAAAGAAAACATGTCTGTGACGTAGCTTTCCGGCATCATTTCCAGCAAGGATTTTGTTGTTAGTGGTTCAGCTACAGCAGTTTAACTCCAAACTCCACAAAGGGGTGACCAGTTCACCGAGGGATTAAACAGCCTCCTTTTCTGAACTTTTTTGGAGGATTTGAGGTGGTTTTAAAGGTGAGTCAGAGCAGTGTGCACAGGTGCTTGGAGTTAGTAGTTAGTAGTGGGGGTGGAGGCTGGAGACTAATAAAACAATTAACATAAATTGGTGCAACCCAGGTTGTCACAATGTTCCCAGGCCAGCTGAGAAACATAGTCCCTCCAGAGTGTCCTGGGTCTTCCCCTGGGCCTCCTCCCAGTGGGACGTGAGGAACACCTCACCAGGGAGGCGTCCAGGAGGCAT
>JARVJO010030833.1:0-11052 GCA_031762555.1 Cynodonichthys magdalenae | reverse complement strand
GATTTCTCAAACATGCATGAATGAGTCAAAGCAAGACTCTGGACATGTTTTTGATGAGAGGATAACATAACATAATATAAAACTCAAAAATGTTGATTTTACATGATATTGCCCCTTGAAAGGAACAGTAACAAAATGAACTGCTTTGAGGCACACAACAGAAAAAGGATTAAAGAGGAGCTGGTGAAGTTAGAATAAGGAGGAATTCAGACCAAAGCATTGTAGTTCCACTTTATAAAGACCCCAACTGAAAGATTTAAATATAAAAAGGAAGAATTTAAAAGCAGGATATGTCTCATTTAAATGTTAGGTTGTTTTTATAGATCCACAGTGTTCAGACTTATCTGAGTGTAAAGAACAAAGAGCTGAGAGGAGGAGGAAGAGTAACAGATGGACGCTCCAGTCATCCAGCACAAAGAACACAAACAAGCACATTCTACCAACACACTTAAACACGCTTTCATTTTTACTGCCCTTCTCAGAAAAATATTACACAAACCATCCAAATTCCCACTTAAGGCCCAGCAGCGGTCTCTGAGGGAAACCTCTTCCCCACTAAGATCATCTTGTGATGAGAAATCTCCTCCTCCAGCCTCACATGACAGCACTTCCATGGTGAAAGTCACTGGTGTGAAAGTAAACAGGTTGTGCTCCAGTTCACCAAACTGAGCTACAGACTGACTCAGAACACATGAAGAAAACACGCAGGACACAGGAAATCACACAAGACAGCTGACAGCATGATTCTGGTCATCAGAGCCTTGGAGCATCCAATTGTTGAGAGCTTGAGGCTTTGCAGTTTTTGTTCCAAATGTTTACTCCTGCACAACGCATGTGTGTTTTTACTTATTACAATCAAGAAGGTAAAAACAAAAAATACTGAAGAAATACATTATTTGGTAACATGACAAATATGGAAGAAAAAAAGCATTTACAATGGATTTTACTAAGGTTGATTTATCTTCTATAAAGCACTAGAGGGTTGTGAAGTGCTGGTTAAAGCTCTATCATGCAAAGAGAAAGCCATATGTGAACACCAAAGCTAATTTAAAATAAAAGGTGCTCTATGTCCATTTCTCACAGAACAAAAACTATCATTTTTTTTACTTCCATAATTACATTTGTTTTGTTTGTTTGTTTTAAAGGATCTTTGCTTTTGTCTCAATTTCAACTTTTAATTTCATAAAATAAAAAACAGGCCATCATTTGTTTGCTTGCCACTTATTCTATTCTTTGCATTGATTCTAAAATTAAAGCACTTTAAAATATCTTGTCATTCATTTTTTATCTAAACAAATGTTTTGTATTTCAGTTTTTTGTATTTGAAAACAAAAATCAACCATTCTTTGTTTTTGTTTGTTTCTGAAAAGAAAATCTAACAACAGAAACATCCACAAACTGTACTTTTATATGTATACTTGAATGTTGTTTTAAATCATCAGAAGCAATAATAAGTAAATGATTTCAAACGAGCAAAAAAGAAGACTTTAGGATTACATGAAAAAAAGTTTCATGAACGTTTCTTACTTTTAATGGAAGCGGCGGGCCTCAAGCTCTTGGACAGCAAACCATTTCTCCAGATTGCTGGACTGTACTAATGATGTAAACAACAACAACAACAGAGTTTTAAAACAACAGTCTTATGTTTAAGTCACTAAACAACAAACAGATTAATGTGTAACTCTTACATCATCAGTTGGGAAATTTTCATCAGCCACTCGCAGCTCCGGGATGTTGATCCTTTGACAGGTGGAGGAATTCTCTTTGATGAGGAAATCCTAAAAAAGAAATAAAAAAGAAGCATGCAGAATGTTTACAACCCCAATTCCATTGAAGTTTGGTTGTTGTGTAAAACATAAATAAAAACAGAACACAATGATTTCCAAATCCTTTTCCACCCATATTAAATTTGAATAAACTACAAAGACAAAATATTTAATGCTCAAACAGATAAACTTTGTTTTATTTTTCAAATATTCACTCATTTTGCTGGGACAGTGTCATGTTTATCTCTGTGTTCCATCAGCTTTTCTTTAACAACACTCAATAAGTGTTTGTGAACTGAGGACACTAACTATTGAAGTTTTGTAGCTGGAATTCTTTTATTCTTGCTTGATGAACAACTTCAGTTTCTCAACAGTCATGGGTCTCTGTTGTATTTTGTTCTTCATAATGCTCCACATATTTTCAATGGGCGACAGGTCTGGAACGCAGGCAGGCCAGTCTAGTTCCTGGACTTTTTTTACTCTGAAGCCATGCTGCTCGAACACGTGCAAAATGTGTCCTCATTGCCTTGCTGAAATCAGCAGAATGTCCCTTAAAAAAGACGTGTCTTGGATGGCAGCATATGTTGCTCCAAAATCTGGATGTGGCTTTCAGCATTAATGGAGCCTTCACAGATGTGAATGTTACACTAGTACACCCCTATACCATCAGAGAGGCTGGCTTTTGTACTGATAACATTCCAGTCAGTCCCTTTCCTTTTTGTCCAAGAGGACACCACATCCATGATTTCCAAAAACAATTAGAAATGTGGACTCATTAAACCACAGGACACTTTTCCACTTTGTGTCAGTCCATCTCAGATGAGCTTGAGTCCAGAGAAGCCAGCGGTGTTTCTGGGTGTTGTTGATATCTAGTTTTGCATGATGATCTGTTACAGAATGATGTGAGTTTTAATACAGAGCTGCCTGAGGGGTCAAAGGTCACAAACATTCAATGTTGGTTTTCAGCTTTGCTACTTACTTGCAGAGATTTGTCCAGATTCTATGGACTCTAAATGAAGAAATCACTAAATTCTTCGCAATTCTACATTGAGAAATGTTTTTAAAAGTGCTATTTGCTCACACAGTTGTTCACAAAATGGTGAACCTCGCTCTATCCTTGCTTGTGAACAACTGAGCCTTTCAGGGATGCTCACCTGTTTCCAATGAACCTGTTCACCTGTGGAATGTTCCAAATAGGTGTTTTTGTTTTTTTTTAGCATTTCTCAACTTTTCCAGTCTTTTGTTGTCCCTGTCCCAGCTTTGTTGTTGCAGCATCAAATTTAAAATGAGGAAATATTTGCAAAAAAGAAAACAAGAAAAGAAAAAAAAAAAACAAAGTTTATGTGGCATCCTGTACACTCACTCACCTTCCTGATGTCTGACAACCTGATTGACACCAGCTGGTGCGGATTACTCCTGATGAGTTTATGGTATATGAGGCAGCACTGAAGATCAGTTCCTCGCTGGAACATCACATACCACATGGTATAAACTCTTAGCTAGTGATGGGTAGATGAGGCATCATGAAGTGTTTCACAACATCACCAATCTGTACCAATACGTGTCAATACTGTGTCACTGAATACTGACACCTGCTGGACATTAAAAATTACTACAGGATACCTAGCTGACAGATTCAACTGACACTGATTTGATGACCTAAACAATAATATAATTTAAGTCATTGTGCTTTATATTGTAATATTTCATATTTTCATTTTTATTTAAAATATCTTTGATATTTTTAGATACAGTCTATAAATAATGTGAACATGTATCAAACAAGAAAATCTAAGTGAACGTGTTGTGATTGAGGATGCTTGTGGACTATGATTTTATTTATTTATTTTTTTTTACAAATTTTTATTATAGGTTTTTCTAACGTTTTGAAATTGAGTCTGTTACACTTTTTTGATAGATCTTTTCCAGCAGTAGAAAACATCCGCTCACAGCACAGGTGAGGCTAGAGAGAAGCATCTGCTTCCTGGAAGCTTGATGTTTAAAATTAAGATACAGAATTAAAATAAAATAATTAATAATCAATAAAGCAAGAATGAGTAAGTTGTAGAATGGTTGTAAACATGAGTTTATCCTGCATGGACTTCATTTTTATGCCGGCCATGGCTCAACTTTGAGGAAGTTTTGTTTAAATAAGAAAGTTCTATTGAACAAATGCAACATTTAACCTGCAGAAAATAATATGAGTAGCAAACTAAGGGTCACTTTCAAATCAATTTGAATTCAGATAGATCAATGTGGATGAAACAAGGAAATGATAACAAATACCTTATTTTCCAAATTGCATAGCCTAAATTGTACTGATTTCCATAATTTACACAGATTCTCCCTCATTTTGCAGGTATAGAGCAATCTCATGGATTTTTTCAAGTTTTACAGATTTTTTTTAAAAACTCAGTTCCATTTTTATTTTACATCTCAGGGCCTGTATGATGTTAAAAAATTAATAACATCAAATAACCAACATTTTAACACCCTCTGCTGCTAGAAATAAGTCCTACTCCTCCTATCCTCTTTTCTTTCTGCTTTGCGCTGCAGACGCTCCGTGGCCGATACCCCCACCCCTCACATGTGAGTAATACGTATTTTTGAGGCTACAGGTTTGTCTGAAAGGGTTGACGTGTGGATATGAGATGGTCCCACAAGGTCGAAACCTTTCTCTTGGCTTGAGGCTGCTCCATTAATCTTAATGTATTTGATGATGATCTGCAAAGGATCAGAGATTCTTTTGGCAGATGGATCCCGTTGACAGATATGATAAACACAGTTTGTCAGTTCAAAACAGTTCCTGTATTGGTCACATGACCGTATGCGCACTGACACAAGGCTTCATTCTATGAGCGTGATGCATGCATCGATGCATTGGTGCTGCTCGACCCATCACTACTCCTAGCGGCCCTAAGAATTTATTATTTTTGAGTTTTGTTAACCTTTGTCTCTCTGTGCTCAGTTTTTATGCTCGCTTCTTGTGGAACTCGAGCTGCGTGTTGTTGCTTACCTGAGAAGCTTTACTCACCTGGAACCTGTCCTGTCACCCGCCTGTCTGCCTTGCTCTCTCATGGAAGGAAACTCACCTGCCTGGTCCTCCTGTCTGTCTGCCATCCTACCTGTAAACTCACCTACTTACCCCGTGAATCCAAGTCTCACCTCTGAAACCTGTAAGATAAATTACTCACCAGCTCCACAATACTCACCTGATAAACTACCTGCTATAACCAGCCCGCCTTTCTCTCTTCCAGATCTGGAACCCAACCTGCCAGATTGGACCCATGAGCAGGCAGGGAGGCAGGTTCGAAGTAAAATATTTATTAAACAAAAAGCTGACATGGCAGTGAAACAGAAACAAAAACTCTAAGGACACGGAGGGAGCCAGGACAAGCAGGACTAAGGTAAACGATGGACATGAACAAGAGCAAACAAAGAGCAATTATCGGACGGAGGTGGAGAGGAAATGAGCAGAATATATACAAACAGGGCTTAGTGGAAAATGGAGACAGCTGAGGTGATTTTGAGTGGCAACAGGTGAGAGGAAAAGCTGCAGGCTGGAGAACTGAGGGCTGAGGTGAGAAAATGACATCGAGCACAAGACACTAACACATGCACACACAAAAACAGATTGTCACAGACACCTGTAAATAAAAGCACTTTTTGTATAAATTGTCTCAGTCTGTTTTTTAGCAGAAGCTCACCTTTGACTGTTCAGAAAAAGACTTGATTGAAAATAACAGTTTATCTGTTTGAACATAAAATCTTGTCTTTGTAATGTATTTAGTTGATTATACATTGAAATGCATTTGCAAATTATCATGTTTTGTTTTTATGTCTTACACAATGTTCCAGCTTCATTGGACTTTATGAACCAATCAACAAATTTTATTGAATCTTTCAGGAAATAATGTCTGGATGTACATCAACAACATATTAACTTTTGGAGTTTGTCCAATTCAAAATGGCCACCACAGTCAAATATACTTAGAAAACACAAAACATAACTTTAATCCAGTGGAATTTTCAGATTTTATGCTATAATTTGTTGCAGCAGAAGCAACAAATACTTTGAGCGTGATGTTTCTCAGTATGGCATGAGATTGTGCAGAAAGTTATTTTTAAAGTTTGACAGAAACCATTGAAATTCCTTCCTTTCTCAAAAGAAAATCTTATTTTAAAACTCGAGAATGAACGTGGGCAATATGCATGCCTTAAAAACAAACTTTAGTTTTAAAATATGTTCATAATATGAAAATGTTGCAACCCACCCACACAAAACAAAACAACTGAACAAACCTTAAAAATGTAAATAGATTGAGTCATGAATTGTAACATGTCTGAGGTAAAATGATTGGCATGTTTACCATTTTTTCCTGTGTTGTTGTCAGATCCTGCAGCAGCTGTTCTACGATGCTTTCAGCCAGAGCCACAGTAAGAGTTTGTCTCATTTCACTGGATGCAGGAAAGAAAACAGGGAATTAAAACTTGACTGCAGATGTTTAGGTGGTGAAATAGTTGGTCTAATACTGAGTAAGTTGCTCTTTCATGAGGTGCCTCCACAGCTAAAATTTAGCCAATAGTCTTCATGGGGTCTTACTTTTAGGGACCTAATTACAATCTGGACTTCACTAAGTTTTAAAATGATTCAAATCTGACCTCCACTGAACAGAAACAGATTCCACCATGTCAAAATGTCTTCAACAAAATTCAGCTTAAATGGAAAAGCTGTGAGTGAAAAAGTGTCCATCATCGCTGGTTCCACAGGACTGAAGAGCCAGGAGCTGCTGGTCAAACAGACTTATGTTAATACGATGCCAAGGTGGACAGACATCAACAATGACCTGGGAAGGATCTGGGAATGGTCAAAAGTATTTTTTCAAACCACCTCATTTTAAAAAGAATGATCACTGAGATGAGGAAATCAGTTTAGCCAGCTGCTGATCCTCACAACGGTGAACAATTCAGCAAATTCACCCCGAAGGTTAGACCGTGCAATGCTCAGAAAAATGAGCTCCATCTCAGACTCTACATGCCTCGGTTAGCAGGTTAAAGGTCAAAGGTCATGGTTTGTTTAAGAGGGTTGTGTGGAAAAGCCTCTCCTCTCTAGCAACACAGCAGCACCACTCATGTTTGGAAAGTTTCATCTAAATGAACCACAAGCCTCCTGGAACGATGTTTACCCACAATGCACCCATAATGCAGCATGTTAGGAGAAAACCAAATACTAGCCATGTTTCCATCCAATTTTCTGTTGAATTTGAAAGAAATGCAATTCTCTTCATGTTACAGGAATCCATGAAGCCGCAAACAGCAGGAGGGTCCAGCTGCAGCCGCTACAATTGTTGGACAGCATGAACAGCTGATCAATCATGTGAGGTAAATGTTCACTACATCAAAACTTATTCAACAAATGTGTTTCTATCTTTGCACATTAACCATTTTTCAAGAAATCCAAAAACCACCTTAAGTGAGCGTAAATTTTTTTTTGCAAAATTATGTTTTTTCAAATTTTGCCATTTCCATCCACCTTTTCTAATGTGATTCTTCAAAATGCAGATAAATAAAGGTTGATGGAAACACATATTGATAGACTTTTTCTCTTTTTCTCTGTTTAAAGCAAATGACTGCAATTTGATCACGAAGTGTAAAATGCAAGACTAGATAGAACATTCAGTTAAATAGTCACAAAACTTCCTTCAGTACGTTTTATTTTGAGCATAGCCAGAGCCCACTGCTATATTTTTTATTTCCATTGTTTGAAGCATCAACTTTTAATGCAGAGTAAATATTGGTTTAGCCGAACTAAACAGCAGAACTGTGGCCAGTGCAAGTTATTGCATTCTTTTCTTTTCTTTTTTTTCTTTTCTTTTTTGAACATTAAAATTAAAACACCAGTTATTGTGTCCTGGAGGGAACCAATTTACTAAGGCTACGTATTTATTTGCTTTTTTCATTTAGCTCAAACTTCCTGCTGCCCTCAGAGGTCATTTTGACTCAAGGGTAGCAGGAGAGTTAATACATATAATTAGATTTTGTTACCATTTGAGTATCTTTCTGCTACCTCAACTCCCCTTTAACCACAATACATTACAGACATCATATCAGCACAAACATTTCATACCAACAGTGAAACACAGTGGTGGAGGGTTGATGATTTGGACTTGTTTTGCAGCCACAGAACTGGAGGGCTAATCAAAAACAAAATAACTCTGTACTGTTTACCGTAGTTTGGTGCTGATGACTTGTCCTGTAGTTTCCACCAGTGTGCTTCTCAGAAAGATTTCTGCCTGCCTGCTTTTTTTGGACACACACTCAGACAGACACTTGCAGACACTTGAGCATTGGACCACCCTTGGACATGTGGTCTCAGCGTTCCTCATCAGGCTTCGACGCAACTCCTGCAACAATCACTGTGTGTGAGCAGTCCAACACCCCCAAAGATAGCCACAGCTTCATTTGAATGTGTTTATTAATTATGCAATACAAAACAAACAGGTAAATTTAGGGGATTTCAAACTGTGGGTTGCGCCTCCCCTAGAGGGAGCCAGAGGTCTTGATGGGGGCATGGGGTGAATCATGAAGTGGGGAAATAATGTCAGACTTGCTTTCACACTGCAGGTCTTGGATTATATTTTTTTCTCAGATCTTTTGTTCAGTGATTCATCACATAATCATTAAATGTGAACTCCTTCAGACTCCAATATGAACCTATGTAACAGGTCAGAGGGGTCTGTTATGTGCAGAAGAAGTGACATCACACACACCTCGCTTTGTTTGAGGAAATAGCAACATATGCTACATGTGTTAGCGTGTGTGATTCTGAAGTTCTTGTGCAATCAGAAATGATCACATTTTTAACTGACCTGCTTGCAGGGATTTAACGGATTTCAACCAATAAAGAGAACCAGAGTCACAGTTTTAGCCAATCAGAGCAGAGCAAGGCGGGGTACATATGTGCAACGTGCATATGACCAAACTCTGTGTCCAAAAAAGAGAGCTCATTGGCAGGAGCACACTCACACTGTTTCTCTCACCATGAGAGAGGAGGCTGTAGCTGCTTTAAATCTCATTAAACAATATTAACGCTAAAAGATGAATATCTCTAGACCCCAGATCACAGCAAAAACGTATCTCTGTGGATTTGCTAAACTTTTATTGGAACAATACTGAGAGGTAACGGTACTGTGATAAATATAATTCATATATTTTTTTATTTAGCATCATCTGTTAGGGTGGATTCTTAGTCATCAAAGTAATGGGAAAAAAAGAACAAAGATGAAGCAGCTGAACTTCTGTTCTGTAGCTGAAGGAATGCAGAGTTTTGTGCTTTAAGCCACCATCAGATTGTTACCATAATAAATATTTGGATCGATCAGCTCAGGGCTACCTCTGTGACGCTACGCGATCAGTTTTGAGCCCCATTTACCTGCAGGGTGAACATAATCTTCCAAAAAAAAAAGGGGGGCTTGTCTTGATATAAGGGGTTAAAAAAAAGTGGTAAACGCTTTTTAAAAGCACTGATGTTTAAAATGTGTAAAAGAAAAAAATGTGAAATTTTTTTAAAGAACAGAACACTGTGTACAGCAAAAATTTTAATAAAAATGATAGTAGTAAGTTAGAATTATAGTTTTATTTTGGGGGGGTGGCAGTTGTTTGCTTTCTCATGGGGGCTTATGCTAGTATACTTTGTAAACCCCTGGAATAATTCATCCAGGGCTGGGTTTAAAACAGTTGGGAAATTTCTCACAGTTTTTAACTAATTTAGTCTATGTTGTACTGTGAACAACTACCAAAGGTCATAGCACGCTATTTTTGATCGAGATATAACAAGTTAAAAAAATGTTGACATTTGTTGTGAAAAGTAAATTTATCTTCTTGTACCTGTAAGCTCTTTGTGACCTCCTGAGTGAGAGCTGCAGCAGCATCAGAGAGAATGTTGTTGACCCAGTCTTCATCAAAGGAACACTTCCTGCTTTCCTCACACAGAGAGGGAAGCAGCTGCCCCAAAACAATCACACATCATCAATAAATCACATAATCACACACTTAACTCTCTGACAATGTTAAAACTGAACTTTAATAACTAAAGGAATAGTGACAGGTTGAGATGTCCACATATTATTTTGGCCCAAAATTACATGATATTCTAGGTTTTACTAAATCAAGCTTTGTAGTGTTTACCTTCAAGGAGTCCCGGGCGTTTTGCAACACCTCATGTGCCGTCACAATGTCAGCCTGGACCGCCTGGAGTGCCTGGTGATTACAGTGGCCTACACGCTGAAGGCTGTCGTCCAGCTGCCGGCACAGACCCTCGACCAGCTGCAAGCAAGAGCAACAGATTTGTTTCACTGGAGAAAAGTAAAGAAACAAACCCAGATGAAAACTGGAGCCGTGGTTAGATTCATTCTGAACTGCAAAACCTAAATGCTGTAAAATATGTTAAGTGAAAGAGCTAAAGTAAATATAGCATTAATTGCAGTCATAATTGGGCTTCTTACCTTTTCAGATAGTTGATGTTTTAACACCTGCTGATGTTCCACACTGCTAGTTTGTCTCTGATTGTTTCTGTCTAAACACTGCTGAATCTGAAACATTCAAAGTGAAAATATTAACAGGAAATCTTTTTAGAATATTTAAGGATAAAGAGAAAATCAACAATAATTTCCAGCTAACTTTATGTTTTGTAGTCACATTTTCATCCACATAAAATCTCCAAATCACTCAGATTTTACTGAACAACCTTGTGGAGAGCTTCTTTAGTCCGATCCGGGTTGCTGCGGTAGCTCTGCACAACGTCAGCTAGGGGCAGAGGCACTTTCTGCAAGGTGAGATTTCTGCACAACAACAGAAAGGCTCTCATCAAAACATGGTTCATTTTAGGCTTAATTAAAACATTAGTCTGTCAATCTTTAGTGCCTGTTCTGGGCCAAACAGAAACACACAACACATTAAAACAGTGGCCGAGGCTGGAACTCAAACTGATTTATTGCTGTGAGTCACAGAATTGTCACAGTGCACAAAAACATTATAGATTTTCACGTGTGAAGGTTTTTGCTACCTTGTGCGGATGATTTTTGACCATTTTCCTGGTATGATTTGAAGTTCCTAAAGTAGCTGATTAGAGCAATTTTATTATTTTGAAGAGGCAATATCATGTAAAATCAACATTTTTGAGTTTTGTATCATGTTATAATGTTATCATTTCATCAAAAACATGTCCAGAGTCTTGCTTTGACTCATTCATGCATGTTTGAGAAATCCTGGGCTGTCCTGAGGCAGC